>JAANYP010000174.1:0-87691 GCA_020465985.1 Centrapalus pauciflorus
AACACCTGTTAAGCCCTCACCCAGTGTGGCAAGCAGCAGTAGTTCTCAACCTACCGAGAAAACTGTGCAGGCCGCACCCAAACAAGTTGTCAAAAACACACCGGTTAAGGTTGGACCAAAGGAACTGATTAGGACAAATTCACCGAATCGTGTCGTTAATCAATCTAGGTCAGCACCACAACAAGTCTATAGGAGCACCACACCTAGCAGGTCACATACTCCAGTTAGGTCTCATACTCCAGTTAGACAATATGCACCGGTAAGAGCTCAAGGATCACAGTCAGAAATGGCATATAATAGAAATTATTCCAGAGCTCCACAACAAATGCCTACACCACGGCAAAGAGTGAACTTCAATCACTCGGCACCACAACAGAATTCAGTTCAAAGGCCCAGGTCACCTGAAAGGCGAGATGGGTACTTGAAAGAGTTCACGTATGTGGACGAGAATGGTATTACCAAGTCAGTCATGGCTTGGGTTCCCCGTGATAACTAACCTCTTTTCTTTCATGTGCAGGAGATAACTACCGGTCCAAACAACAAATGGTTCGTCGACAGTGGTTGCTCCAGGCACATGACGGGGGAAAGAAGTCTACTCACAGACTTCAAGGGAGGAAATAGGGGATTCGTATCATTCGCGGGTAACAAAGGTGGAAATATCACGGGTACCGGAGTGGTCACTAATGGGACAATCACGTTGGACCAAGTTTATCACGTTGATAAACTGGTTCATAATCTCATTAGTGTCTCTCAAATCTGTGATAAGAAGAACTCGGTGTTATTTACTGACACTGAGGCGTTAGTGCTAAAGCCTGGATTCAAAATTCCTGAAGAATGGGTGTTGATGCGGGCGCCAAGGAAGAACGACTTGTACATGTTGGATATGAACAAGCCAGAGACTTCGATGGGGCCAATCTGTCTACTATCCAAAGCTTCGGAGACGGAATCCGTACTATGGCACAGACGCATGGCTCACCTGCACCTGAGAAAGATGAATTACATAACGAAGCATGGACTGGTGCAGGGTGTGCCCATGAAAAGTTTTCAGTTCGAGGATAAGTGTCTACCTTAGATGAAGGGCAAACAGCACAAGAAGACACATAAGTCCAAGAAGCAGAATTCCATAGCCTCAACATTCGATCTGTTGCACATGGACCTTTTCGGCCCAATCAACAAAAGGAGTATTGGAGGTAGTTGGTACTGCTTAGTTATCACTGACGATTACTCACGTTTTTCTTGGGTTTTCTTTTTAGGTACGAAGGACGAGACAGCTGCAAGGCTCATCGGGTTCTTGGACCAAGTGGAGAACTCATACGGAACTAGGGTTAAATATATGCATAGTGATAATGAAACTGAATTCAAAAACACTGTAATTGGTGTATATTGCCTATCAAAGGGCATAGTGCATCAATTCAGTGCACCATATGAACCTCAACAGAATGGGGTGGCCGAACGTAAAAATAGAACTTTGCTTGAGGCTGCAAGGACTATGCTTTCGGATTCAATGCTTCCTACCATGTTTTGGGGGGAGGCAGTGAATACCGCGTGCCACATTTTAAACCGAGTCCTTACAGTCAAATCATTGAACAAAACATGCTATGAAATTTTGAATAAACGGCCACCTAACTTAACTGGATTCGAAACGTTTGGAGTACCATGCACACTTTTAAGAACAAAACATCAACCGAAGTTTGGTGAAAAGGCTGACGAAGGATACTTCCTAGGTTATGTGCCAAACTCACCAAACAAACGGGTGTTTAACAAAACAACTGGTACTGTGGAGATTGTGTATAAAATTGAAGTCACAAGTTATACACATGAACCCCAAACTGGTCCGGAATGGATATTTGACTATGATAAGTTATTTGAGTCATTTAACATTCCTCTGGATGATAATGCAGGTACACTCGAGAAGGACATGGCGACGTTGCATCTGAACGACGATGGCCAAATCTTTCCAAGGACCACGTTCGAATCTACATCCGAGCCTACTGCGACTGTAGATGGATCTCCAGAAGTTGCTGATCAAGAGACACCTAACTCTGAAAATCAGACTCAAGCTTCAAGTTCTAACTCTGAGGAAAACGTCCGTGAGGAGGAAAATGTAGAAGCTGAGCCTGTTCCCCCTTTAGGTGAAATAGGATCCAACTTAGGAGATAATCTAAGGGTTGATGAAATAGAGACCTCTAAGATTAACAAGAACCATCCAATAGAAAGCATCATAGGAAATCCTAACGAGGGTGTGAAGACTCGGAGTAGTGTAAATAACAACACCGTGTTGTTGTCAATGATAAACGACTCCGAGGCATATCACACATGTCTTTATTCATGTTTCATATCGCAAGTAGAGCCTAAGAATGTGCAAATGGCACTTAAGGATAACTCCTGGGTTGAAGCGATGCAGGAAGAACTTTCACAGTTTAGGAAACTAGAAGTGTGGGAGTTAGTTTCGTTACCTCGAGGGGAGATTGCAATAGGAACCAAATGGGTTTTTAAGTGCAAAAGAGACGATCGGGGTATAGTCACGCGCAACAAGGCGAGATTAGTTGTAAAGGGTTTCAACCAAGAGGAGGGAATCGATTACAACGAAGTTTTTGCACCAGTAGCTAGGCTGGAAGCCATTAGGTTGTTTCTAGCGTTTGCCTCCTTCAAAGGCTTTAAGGTATATCAACTAGACGTTAAGAGTGCTTTCCTGTATGGGAAAGTGAAGGAGTTGGTGTATGTAGAACAACCGCCCGGATTTACACATCCTAAATATCCTGATAGAGTATATCGCTTAGATAAGGCTCTTTATGGATTACATCAGGCACCTAGGGCGTGGTATGAGACTTTATCCAACCATCTTTTAGAAAACGGTTTTGAAAGGGGTAGGATAGATAGTACTCCATTTGTGAAGAGGAAAGGAGAACACTTTATCTTGGTACAAGTGTACGTCGATGATATCATTTTTGGATCATCAGACGAACAAATGTGCAAAGATTTTGAGAAGGTGATGAAGTCTAAGTTCGAGATGAGTGCTATGGGGGAGTTGAATTTCTTTTTAGGGTCACAAGTTGACCAAAAGAAGGAAGGGATGTTTATCCATCAAACTAAGTATGTCTATGACATATTAGAACGGTTTGGGATGGAGGGAACTAAGTTGACTGCCCACTTCAGCACGCCGATTCAAGTGAATCACAATCTCGGGCCGGGTACTGAAAGTGATACCGATGTGGATCCGACTTTATATCGGGCCATGATTGGGTCACTTATGTATTTAACTGCTTCAAGACCTGACATAATGTTTGCTGTGTGTATTTGTGCTAGGTTTCAAGCAAATCCGAAGGAGATGCATATGAAAGCTGTGAAGCGGATTCTACGATACCTCAAGTCGAAACCGAAGCTGGGACTTTGGTATCACGCGGAGGGAGATCTAGAGTTGGAAGCATTCACGGATTCTGACTACGGAGGATGCAGCTTGACGCACAAATCTACAACTGGAGGTTGTCAGTTCCTAGGAGGGAGATTGGTATCCTGGCAATGCAAGAAACAAACATCGGTAGCCATTTCAACGTGCGAGGCCGAGTATGTTGCTGCTGGTAGTTGCTGCTCACAGGTTCTGTGGATACAACAACAATTGCGGGATTACGGTTTGGCTTACACTCAAACTCCTATTAGGATAGACAATCAATCTACAATTGCTATAACTAATAATCCAGTTAAACACAGTAAAACAAAGCACATAGACATAAGGCATCATTTTATTCGTGATTGTGCTGAAAAGAACTTAATCAAACTGGTAAAAGTGGCAACAGAAGATAATAATGCAGATCTATTTACCAAAGCGTTTGATAAGTCACGGTTTGAGTATTTAATTCAACTGAATGGAATGCGCAACCCAGAGTAATTTGATCTTAGTAGTAGTAAGTTTATTTTATTTTAATGTAGAGTAGTACTTTTTCTTTCTTTTCAGTAATCTGCTAATTTAAGAAAGTTTCTATTTTTAGTAAGTTTCTATCTTTAGTAGGTTAGTAGGTTAGCTTATTTTACTGCTTTTCTTATGAAAAAAATAAAAAAAAAAGAGAGAAAATTACAAAAATACAAAAAAAAGAGAATATCAGAAAAAAGAGTTAGGTCTTAGATACATAGGTTCAAAGTGACAAAAATTAGCACTGTCGTTACAGAATCTAAGTATTTAGGCTTTCACACATAATGCAACTAAATCCTAAGTGTTATACTTTACTTAGTTTGATGTGTTGGTAGGCATAATACATATAGGGAATCTCAAGGCTAATAAAATATTCTAGAAATAGTCAAGCGTGTCACTAACTTAGATATATGACCAATCGGTCTTAATTTTTATGTACAAGACATACAAACATTGAGTCTAAATGAGGTATGCAAACTTTCTGGGGATGTATGGCAACATCAAATACATCTGAAAATGGAAAGAATAGAAATATCATGTAAAACTGAGAGTTGAAAACATGCAACTCTGTTGTACGTAAGTACAAACCTGTTGTCTCTGTTTAGATTCGGGTTAGCAGACATGTCGCTTTGTTGTACGTCAGTACAGACCTGTCACCGCTATCTGCTAACTTTAAATATAAACCTTAAGTCGAACTAAGACACTTTGTTGTATGAGAATACAGACCTGTGTCCGATGTTTGTCTTTTAAAGAAAGTTTGCAAATACCAACAAGTTAGAATTTTTGTCTGTGTGCCTTGATCATAAAAGTATGTCTATGTCTGAGTCACGTAAGATAATTTCCTGATAAATAAAAGGGCCAAGGGATATTCCGAAATGTAGAATGTTTAACAGGGTAAAATACCAACAATTGGCTAAATAGGTATGTCACAACAAACAATCAAAGGAATCAAAAATTCCTAAGTGTGAAAGTTTAAGTACTGAAAGTTAGTATCAGACATCGCTATCTGATTGAACCTTTCTTAGACTATACTCATCAAAAATATGTTGTTAAATATTTAGCTTAGATTGTAAATTTTTCTTAAGTCTAGATTAAATTTTTTGGTCAAAATTTTATTTTACTTTATTTTATTTTATTTTTACCTTAGTTTATTTTATTTCATTTTAGTTTAGTTTAATTTTTACTTAGGTAAAAGGTCAAAAGTTACTGAGGGTGCATTCAAAGTTGGATAAAATAAACAATGCGTGAACTATCTTGAGCTTAGGGTAAAAGAATTGGCATAGTTTATCTGTTTACACGATACCGTAGAAAAAAAGTTGGAAAAGTTGAATTTATTTCAAAATTTTCGAAAATTTTTCTAAGTATTGGTGGTTTCGAATCTAAGACAGACTCGAAGCGGTAAGACTTCGAATCTGTCAGTAGATTCGAGTCTATGTTTAGAATCGAGGGTTGGTGGTATAAATAGGTCAACAGTGAAGTCATTTAAGACCTTACTGTTTTCGAATCTATACACTCGAGTCTACTGCGGCGATCTCGATTCTATTCTCGAATCTATCGTATTTCTCCAAAACGACATTTTGTCGAGTCTCTTACTTGGTGTTTCGATTCTACAGATACATCTAGGTATAATCAACCGGATTGTACAAGATTTGTGTAGTTTTATGCACAATTTTAGACCAAATCGTCAAATTTTGAAGTTTTATAGGTCGAAATAGGGTTTTTGCTAAATTACCAAGTTTGGACCTATAAAAGATCAAATTAAAGGCATAAATCAATGATTAGAACCTAGTTGAACTAATGTATGTGATTTACCAAGTTCAAAATGGTTAAAATCTTGGGTTTTTGTTGAAAACAAAACCGACGGGACTTCGAGTCTGTTCTAGGACCTTCGAATCTGTTCATGGGTTTCTCGAATCTATCATTAGATTCGAGATGACCATGATATTCGAATCTGTCCATTAGACTCGAATAGGGACTCTTCGAATCTGTCCATTAGACTCGAATAGGGACTCTTCGAATCTGTCCATTACATTCAAATATGGACACCTCGAATCTGTTACTTTCGAATCTGTACTTTATTTATTTTGTTTAATTTAAATTTTATTAAACTTGTGGAAATTTAATTGTGTTAGATTTTGTATTTCAAAAGGTACAAAATAAAACAAATTTGAATTTAAACAAGTTTATTGATTTTTAATGAGTCTAACAGTTTTATTTATTCTGCAGATATGGCAGTTCACGCTTTTGTCCCGAAGCATAATATGGTCCTTAATCCAGATAATAATATCCCTGAGGCACAGGGTTTTCGCGAAGTTTTGGACTTCCTAGCTGAATCTAGGATTAGCTATGCTTTGTTTCATAACATTCCAATTGTAATTTCGTATGTACGCCAGTTCTACGACCATTTACAAGTTGATTGCACTGTCACCCTGACAGTTCTAAGAACGCGAATCGCTGGACAGCCGTTAGTCTTCTCTGCAGACATGTTGCGTCAGGTTCTGCAGTTGGGATCTCAGGAACAAGAAGATGGGCCTATTGACTTCCCGTTAAGTATTAGGCAGACTGCTTTTCTGAGAATGGGCTACAGTTTAGATGTGACAAAGTCATCATACATGAAGAGTGGCCTGATTGGGCAATGGAGATTCTTGGTGCACGTATTCATGGTCTGTTTTGCGCCGAAGAAAGCTGGATTTGATTACATAGTGTCAAAGATCCAATCTGGGGTTATTGCATTGGTATATAATCGGAAGTTCAGCTTTCCACAGATGTTCTTCTCGGAGTTCGTTCATCAAATTACGGCTCCAGAAAGGGAACGATTCTTGTTGTACCCAAGGTTCATTATGATGCTAATAAGGCATTTCTTGCCAGACTTGCCGCCGTCAAATGATTCTCTGAGTGTTAACATTATGGACAAACGGATTTTCGCTGATTGTTCCTCACACCGAGGAAGATTGGCTGTTCCTGTTGCTCGTCCATTGTTCGGAGCCATTGTGGATAGGGATTTTCAAGCCCCGGAAGATGCCAACTGGGCAGGGGTCGTTGAGTTACCACAACAACAACAACAGCAACAACGTCAACAACAACAACAGCCACGAGTTCAACGACGTCATCAGAGACCAGCAGTGAGTCAAATCCAGGCATCAAGGCCTTCTACAAGCGAGCAGCCCCAAGCACAGGAAGCAGGGCCTTCAAGTGCAGTTCCTGATTCTGAACAAATTGCGCAAACACTAGAAGAGATATGGGCATCATGACCCCATGCCAACGAGGAGGTGGCCGCAGCATTAGTGGGGGAGCTGCTCAGTCCACCAGAAGGAGCAGAAGATGTTCTTAGAGATGTTGATGAGTATGAGCCAGAAAGGGCTGATAAAGGCTTGACATCATCAGAATCAGAATCAGATGATATGGATGGGCAGGAGGCTGAAGCTCCTGAATCAGTGGCTGCGGATCCCAATATTCACATCGGAACCTATGGAGCTAGGTTAGTAGTGAATGAAGCAGCAGGATCGAGGAGGAGAGAAGAAAGGGAATCTGAAGATTCGGATTTTGAAGAAGAGGAGGTTGCTCAACTAGTGACGAGGCAACGGGCCAAACGTCATCGGTTCATGCAAGGGTCTTCTTCGGCATCCACTAGTCAGTCAGAAGTTCCCCAATCCCAACCTCAAGCCACCGCTCCACCATCACCGCCACCTCAGCAGCATGAACCATACATTCCATCACCTTTCATCCCATCTCCCATTCAGTCCATTCCTTCTACGTCAGCTGCATATACCGAAAATCAACGATTCATGCAACTCAAGAGTCGTGTTGACTTTCAGCACGTTCAAATCATAACTCTTACCAAAGCTGTAGGTGAACTCCAGGAGCATAACTCAAATCTGGATAAGGAGAATGTAGAGTTGCGGAAGATTGTGGAAAGTGTCAGAGACGAAAACACGGAGCTAAAATCTTTCGTAGCTGATCAATCTTCAGAAATCCGAGCAATGAGGTCCCTCCTAGAGCAACTTATGAAAAATCTACAAACTCAGGGGGAGACGAGTTGTAAGGATCAGGAGGTACAGAGAAGAGATGATGATAATGAAGGCGATGATCCCGGTGCGAATAAAGAGATTGAGTCTGTAGATTTTCCTGCAGCTCAAGTTACACAAATTCAGGGGGAGCCAAGTACAGAAGGAGAAGTAGGAGGATCTGGAAAGGAAGCAGGTTCCTCGAGGGTTCTGGACAGTGACATGATTGATGCACTGAAGGACATAGAGGAAGAGCTTATGGATTTTGACGATGAAGAAGAAGAGTTAGAAGAAGGAGAATTTATTCCAGAGGAGGTTGTGGACTGGAAATCAGACGATGAAGTGTTGGATGATGAAGACGATCAAGTCAATGAGGTTATTATCAATTCACAACCTGTCACGGAGCTATATGAAGGACAAAATCATAATGTGATTGACATTGACTATATCAAGATAGCCTCAGTCGAGGACAAAGAACTTGAAGAGGCCGAGAAGGAGCCATCTAGAACGGACTTGATAAATCTTTGGTTCAAGAAAGAGGAAAAGAAAGAGCGTTTGAAGATGAAGAAGAAAATGAGAGTTCCAGGTGCTGGAAGCTTCTCAGGAGGCATTATAAGCTGGTTCTTTGACAAAGAACTGCAGCTATTTATCTTGAAAAGAAGAGATGGACTACAATACTTGAGGCGAACACTAAAAGCATTTAACTCATTGCCCAAGATTGAAGTAAAGGAGCTTGCATGGAAAGAGTTAATTAATATAGGTGAAGACCAGTACGCTGAAGTCGTGGCAAGAATTATAAGGAAAGAAGGAAGATCAGGAAAGTTCGAGCGACTCAAGCCAAGGACCGGAAAGAGGGTCGAGGATCAGTCGAGAATAGATCCTCATACAGGTAGGACATGGGCCAGGATGGTATACAAACCTGTGAGGTGTCTAAAGAAAGTACCAATGAAATCGATGCCACAGAACGTTTTGAGCAACATGAAATGGTGGTACCTCGAGATTGACACTGCTGAAGCCATCATGGAGGATCAAGACAAGCAGGTCATTTTGAAGGTATATGATCCACTGCATTTGATAAACCTATCAAAGGACGACCTGAAAAAGCTTCATGATCAGCCTATCTTCTTTACTGAACCATGGAGATCTGAAGCCAGGAAGTTCCAAAAGGTAGTTAAAGTTTGTATAGATGCTGGATTATACGCAGGTAGCAGTATATATAGCTCTAGTACTTAAAATTTGATGTAATGTAAATAATTAGAAGCTATCGTCAAGGGGGAGTCTGTTGGTACACCCTGTGTGACGATAGCAGTCTAATCGATCTGCATTATGGTTTAAGTAATATTCTGAGTATTAACAAGTGTTTTGATATATATGTTTATATGTGTTTGTCTGTTATTGATTGTGTGTTTGAACTTGATGTAACATAATACAAGAAGTTCAAACATAAAGGTCAAAGATTAACTCAAGCATAAGTAAAACATAAGTTTCATCACTTAAGAGTTTAAGTGTTTTGGCTAGATTCGAATTGCTTAAGGGAACACATTCGAATCTGTGATAGATTCGAATGAGACCTTAGATTCGAATGGGCTAGATTCGAGGATGTCAATATGGACAGACTCGAATGGGCCTTGGGCCAGATTCGAGTTTGGCCCACATCAGAGTCGAATCAGGGTCTATAATTAGGGATAGACTCGAATCATTAAGAGACTTTTAGCAGAATTCGTGAGGAATTAAGCAAGAGGCGATCTCGAGTTTATCAGCTAGGTGAGTGCCGTTTCGGAGAGAATTAGTTCGTAGGATCGTTCGTGTGTCGTTCGTTCAGCGTCTAATAGTCTCCGTGTTCCGTTGGTTGAGAGTTGTCCGTCTAACCGTCAACGAGGATTCCGCACTCGTTCACGGATCCGCGTCTAGATAGATCTTGCAGTCGTAGACCTTACAACCAGCTTTCCATTTACTCTCTGAATGAAAGTACTTGGAAGCTCATCAAGAGTGGATAAGTCTTTTTCCAGATTATTTATCTCAACAATTGAAGCTGTTGTATCAAGATCCCCTCCAAGATAGGCTTGGATTTGAGCAGGGATCTGTTAACTAATACAATGATTGAATTTCTGTGAAGATTGGCACCAAGAGTCAAAACTCATTTGAAGCTTGGCATGCTTTGTGTCTGTCTCTCTTTTTTCTTCTAACAAAATGGTAATGATGTGTTTTACTTCATCAAGTTCAGTTTCCAACTTATGGAAGTTGTCCGGTTTATTAGTTATTGTTTCAAGATCAGTTTTAACTTAAAGATCTCAAATAACAAAGCGTCATGCTTCTCAATAGCATCTTTTAAATCAAAAAGTAAATACTCAAACATTTTAACTTTTTCATCAGAACTGTAATCCATAAAATTTTTTACGTAATACATCATAGTCGGGTTCCAGTTCTCCAAGCTGCTGATAGCTTCCGCTTCAGCCAGGTCCTGTTGAACTTGCTTGTTGAGGGGACATCAGTGTTGGCCATCAGACAATTGTTATCCCCTTCATCAGATGATGAGTCAGATTCCTCACAGTCACAAGTCTCAGCCATGAGTCCATTTTGCTTGTTGGAAGCCACCGAGTCTTCCGACTTTCATAGCTTAGCCATGGTCATTAGGTACTTAACCCTGTAGCCATTGTCTTTATTTGTCTTATATGGTTTGCATGAGGAGCCAATAGCTTTAGACATACATTCAGCAACTATAAGGCCTGTTTTGCCACATTTAAAGCACTCAACCTTAGTTTTGTCAAATGCCTTCTTTCTTATGGCACCTGACTTCTTTTGTAGCATCTTTCCACCAAACCTCTTCTTATTGAATTTTCTGACAAGCATAGTAATCATTTGCTCATCATCAAGTTCAGTAAGATCTTCACAGTCTTCTTCCTCAGACAATTCTTCCATTTCATCATCAACATGTAGATCAGCTTGTGTGAACACATCACACACCTGACCAGAAGGTTGTCTCACGCTGGCCACTAAGGCAGCACCTCTTTTGGACATTTCTAAGGCATTTCTTTTCTATTGCCTTGATTGTTCATCATTTAGTAAGGATCCATACAGATTTACAAGATCCATACCTTTAATGGTTTCTGAGTTTCTGAGGATAGTAGAGAAATAGTTCCATTCCTCAGGTAGAATGTCCAAAAACTTGTTTACCAGAGTTAAACTGTCTTTTCTGATCCCAACAGCTTTGAGATCATTGATTAGAGCAGTGAACCTGGTATAGGTTTCAGTGAGAGACACCTTTGGCTTTGCAAAGAATAGTTAATACTGTCTAACACGATTGTTGATCCTGTTATCCAGTGTGATAGTGAGACCATCATAGACGGTACACAAAGTATTCCACATCTCCTTTGCAGTCTTCATTTTCTCAACCTGTTTGAACACATCATTAGGAAGAGAAATAACCACGTTGTTCCTAGCCTTTGCAGCAAGAGCCACCAGCCTTTTGTCTTTATCAGACCGTTGAGCTTTAGCCTTTTCAAAGGTCCTAATTTCAGGAACAGCTCATTCGGCAGCAGGAGTGATAGTAGTAATAGAGGTTGGCACATAGGGACCTTCCATTACTATATCTGGTAGTTGTACATCTAGATTCTCAAAATAGAGCATCATTCTGCACTTCCAGCCAGAGAAATTCTGATGTTTGAACTTGAGAGGTTGTGCCATAGAACCATTGTCATAATAAGTGGAAGAGCTGGCAGCACTGTTGTGCATGGTGGGAAATAGGGAGAATGAGAGATCTAGAGTTAACACACACTCTAATCGCTCTGATACAAGTTGTAGGTCACAAAAGGTTTCCCTAGTATGTTGTTCTAAGCTGTAGAGGGGGGGGGGGGGTGAATACAACTATTTAAAAATTCAACACACTTTCTCAATGTTTGTATGTATTATCAACAAGTGTTAATTACAAACAAGCCTGAACTGCGGAATTGTTCAAGCTGAGATGACAGATATAACAGATGTTTTACTAATCTAGACACACTCAGACCAGTTACAATGAATACACTCACTAAGATGAACTCACTGTTTACAAGACAGACAGACGGACATCTTGAACAATAATAGCTTGGACACACTTTACTATTTTATTCAAGCACACTTTACAAGACAGAATATCACACTCTCTTGGTTATCTCACATTCCTTAGAAGCTTCCTTTTATAATCTCATTGAGAATCCCAGTGAAGCTTCCTCATTGGACATAGAGATAGTGGAATGTTTTTCCAAAAAGACAAGAATACTTTTCTGCACGCTCTGACAAAGTAGTATTGTCTTTACATTGCAGAATGTTTGTCTTTTCGTTTTTGTCTCTGTTGTGACACCCTTGCCACAACAACCACCATTTACAAAACACCCAGGATTAATCACCATCATATAATAACATAATGATCTGATAACCTAGTTTAAGTGTGGAAGCATTAAAATACATAAATAAAGTAGTGCAACAGTGTCAAACACCCTTACGGTGCTACAAGGTACCAAGTCTAAGTCTACACACCCAATTAAATTATTACAACATCCAGAATATATTACATTACTGTCCCAAAGCATAATTACCGATTTAGTAGTAGGAATCTACGAAGAACTTCTCACACGACCTAACTAGAAGTTCCGGCAGCAGACTTTCCCTTTCCTGTAAAAATAAAGCAACTGAGAGGTAAGCGAATGCTTAGTGAATAAACAGATTACGCATTTTATAAATTTTTATGAAGCCTCAAGGGTAACACCGATGACAAACATCGTATACCCTCTTCGTACACCAAGTACGAAACCAGAGCCGCAGCCTCTTCGAGCCCAAATCTCGGCATAATACATACCATCTGAGACAAACGTACGATCGGGGATGACATACTGCCTACCAGAACCTCGGAGGGATCAGCTCCAGGTCATATAGCGCAGTAACATCAGAGTAATCGATGCGACCCACCGGTCCATCACTAGATACACAACAATCGAACGGACATGCAACAAGTACGAATGTGCATCTAAATCTACGCAAGTTAGTAGAATTCCAAACAAAAAATGAAGCAACAGGTCTCAGCAGGCAAAGCTAACATAAAACAGTTATAAACATGCGAAATCTAATGTACTCACAGTGGGTGCGTTATTAAACTTCAATATTATTATTTCTCTTCGGGCTTTCAACCGGATCCATAAAGTACCCCACTGTGGGTTAAACAACACCACAAGGGACCTGTTAAGTCAGTTGCAACAATACCTCGTGTCAATAATTGTTTAATTCCATAAAACCAAGTTTTATAAGTTTTGCAATATTTTTCCCCCATTTCGGGTCCATGTCCAAATTCGAACCACAACTAAGTTTGAACCCAACTCAGGTTCAAACCTTATCCTTGGAATATCTTTTGTTATTTATGTGTTGTCTATGTGTTTTATTCAATATATTCGAGTTTAGAGAGTGAGTTTCAATTTTTAGGCATCAAATTTGAATTTCAGGGCTAAATTCGAACTCCCCTTCGAATCTGAGGGTTAAACTCGAACCATTGGGGTTAAATTCGAATATCATTCGAATTTAGGGGCTTAAATTCGAAATCCATGGTGTCAAATTCGAATACATGCTCGAATTGAGTACAAAAATCGAGTTTGTTCTTGCATTTCGACTTTGTTCTTGGCATTCTCGAGTTTGTTCATCTTTATAGCTTAAATCATACATTTCTAAGCCTAAAATCATGAATATGTTAAGTATCAAGCCTAGATTCGATTATATTACGCATACTCGATCATATTCTAGCTAAAACTCAAGCAAAATCAGCTTTATTCACGCAATAAATGATAAACTCGAATTTATGCCTTCAAAAACCGAAATAATAAAGCTTAAAAGGCTCGATTCTTACCTCAATCAGTACGAAATCAAGAATCCAACCGTAGATTGTTGTAGTACTCTTCGAGATCTTTCCGACGACGTATAAATCTCGATAATCGGCCGGTCGGTTTGAGAGATAATCTAGAGAGAAGTAGAGAGAGTTTCTAGAGAGAGAAAGTAGAGAGAGAGAGTGAAAATGAAAATGAATGGCTTTTTAGCCTTTTTATTCAACTTTCCCATTTTGCACATTTCACCCCTCAACTTAACCGGTTCCATAAAATACTGATTTATTCTTAAATTTATCATTACTAACTTTTATAATTCATAATACTGCATAATAATAATCTAAAACTTCGTAACTTCTTAAAATAGCAACAAACTTTTAAATATCTCAAATGCTTAATCATTGCTCATATTTCAACTTAATTATAAATTTTCCACTTAAATAGATCTGAATTATAGTAATTGAATTCGAGGATGTTACAACATAGGCTCCACCACGCTCTAACTTCGTCCTCGAAGTTATTTGACTTCAAACAGCTGCGGATATTTCTTAACATATCAGCTTTCGTCTCCCATGTATGATTGGCTCCCTTATGATGCTTCCAACGTACAAGCACCTTTTTGATTTCTTTGCTTCTCAATTTCTTCACCTTAGTATCTAACACACACTCCGGCTCCTCAACATACCGAAGCCTTTCATCAACTTGCAGCTCGGTGTGGTCAGCCCAATCCTCATTCTCAGTAGTAAAGGATTTCCTAAGGTTCCCTACATGGAACACCGGGTGTATGCTCGACATTTCTTCAGGCAATTCTAACCGATAAGACTGATTTCCAACTTTTTCAACAATCCTAAATGGTCCGATGAATCACGGAGCCAACTTTCCTCTCTTCACGAAACGAGTAACACCTCTCTTAGGTGATACTTTCAGATACACCCAATCATTTACCTCAAAGTTGATCGGTTTGTGTCTCCTATCGTAGTAACTTTTCTGACGATCCTGGGCCGCCTTCATGTTCTGCCTAATCAACTGCATCTTCTCGTTCGTTTCATGAAGCAAGGCCGGCCCAGCAAGTGGTGTTTCACCCGTTTCTCTCCAACAAGTAGGAGTCCTACATCTCCTTCCATACAAAGCTTCAAACGGTGCTTTCTTGATCGTCGTGTGATAGCTGTTATTATACGAAAACTCTATTAGTGGCAAATGGTCATCCCAATTGCCACCGAGATCCAACACACACGATCTCATCATGTCTTCCAAAGTAAGGATGGTCCGTTCGCTCTGACCATCGGTTTGCGGACGATAGGCCGTACTCATTGCGATCCTTGTTCCCAACCCTTCTTGTAGTGCTGACTAGAAGTTTGAAGTAAATCGGCTATCTCGATCCGATACTATGGACTTAGGCACTCCATGCCTAGAAACGATCTCTTCCATATACATTTTAGCCAACCTTTCTAACGAATAACTTTCTCTTACAGGAATAAAATGTACGGACTTAGTCAACCTGTCGACTATCACCCAAACAGCATCAAGTTGTCGCCTAGTCTTTGGCAGTTTTGTAACGAAATCAATAGTAATGTGCTCCCACTTCCATTCCGGAATGGGAAGTGGTTGCAGACTGCCGTATGGTTGCTATTGTTCGGCTTTCACCAGCCGACAAGTTCGACATCTTTCCACATACTGCCCTATGTCCTTTTTCAATCCCGGCCACCAGAAATCTGCTTTTAACTCATTGTACATCTTTATGCTTCCGGGATGTACAGAAAAGTTGAATTGATGTGCCTCTTCAATGATCACTCGTCTCATTCCACCCAACTTCGGCACCCAAATCCTCCCGTATACTCCTTTCAATCCCGATTCACTAGTTTCCGTATCTTTAAGTTGTATCCTAATATCCTCAGCACCAACATTTTCTTCCTTCAAAGCTTCCTCCTGAGCGGCTTTTACATCGTCAATAATAGTGGAGGTTAACATCGTGGATATCAGCATGTAACAACAATCCTTAGAATATGCTTTG
Source organism: Centrapalus pauciflorus (assembly GCA_020465985.1). Classification (NCBI taxonomy): domain Eukaryota; kingdom Viridiplantae; phylum Streptophyta; class Magnoliopsida; order Asterales; family Asteraceae; genus Centrapalus; species Centrapalus pauciflorus. Next base: position 15,766 of record JAANYP010000174.1, read on the forward strand.
CGACTCAAAGCATCGGCTACTACATTAGCCTTTCCAGGATGGTAAAGGATCTCACAGTCGTAATCCTTCATTAATTCCATCGAACGTATCTGCCTCATATTTAGCTCCTTCTGACTGAAAATGTATTTCAAACTCTTATGGTCCGTGTAGAGTTGACACTTAGTACCGTACCTATAGTGCCTCCATAACTTCAATGCAAATGTGACCGCTGTCAACTCAAGATCATGAGTTGAATAATTCTTCTCATGCTGCTTCAACTGTCTTGAAGCATAAGCAATTACTTTCCCGCGCTGCATCAGTACAGCACCTAACCCAAACCTCGAAGCATCTGTATATACTACAAAATCCTCATTGCCCTCTGGCAGAGCAAGTATCGGAGCTGCACTTAACGTTTTCTTCAAAATATCAAACGCCTCTTGCTGCACGGCTTCCCAGACAAAAAGTGCATTCTTCTTTGTTAATGCATTCTCAGGAACTGCAATCTTAGAAAAATCCTTTATGAACCTCCGGTAATATCCTGCCAACCCCAGAAAACTTCTAACTTCAGTAGCTGAACGAGGCGGCTCCCAGTTCTTTATTGCTTCAACTTTGGCTGGATCCACAGAAATCCCAGCCCCCGAAATCACATGTCCTAAAAACTGTATCTGTTGCAGCCAAAACTCACACTTCGAAAATTTGGCATACAACTTCTCTTTCCTCAACAACTCTAACAGTTCCCTTAGATGTTCAGCATGCTCAGCCTCAGACTTAGAGTACACCAGAATGTCATCAATAAACACTATGACAGACTTGTCTAACATCGGTCTGCACACTCTATTCATAAGATCCATAAAGACAACCGGGGCATTGGTTAACCCGAAAGGCATAACCAAGAACTCATAATTCCCATAACGTGTCCTAAATGCTGTCTTAGGCACATCCTCCTCTCGAACTTTCAGCTGATGGTATCCCGACCTCAAGTCGATTTTAGAAAACACACTTGCCCCATGTAGCTGATCAAACAAGTCATCTATCCTCGGTAGTGGATACTTGTTCTTAATCGTCAACTTATTCAGCTCCCGGTAGTCAATGCACATCCTCATTGTGCCATCTTTCTTCTTAACAAACAGTACCGGAGCTCCCCACGGCGATGAACTCGGTCGAATGAAGCCCTTGTCCAACAACTCTTGAAGCTGTGTCATCATTTCTTTCATCTCGGTTGGGGCAAGACGATAAGGAGAACGAGCTACCGGTGCAGCTCCAGGGATCAAGTCAATTTTAAACTCCACTTGTCTCTCAGGCAGCACGCCAGACAAGTCTTCCGGAAACACATCCGGGATTTGTGAAACAACAGGCACATCGGCCAAAGTTCTCTTCTCAGCCTTAGCATCAATCGCATAAGCTAAGTAAGCGTCACAACCCTTTGCAACAAGCTTTCGGACTTTTGCAATAGTCAGCAAACACAGATCCCCGCTTCTCCTATCCCCGTATATACAGATCTCACGCCCCTCCAGAGTAGTTATCTTTATCATTCGCTTCTTACACACTATATGGGCTTCATTCTCAATCAACCAGTCCATCTCGACTATCACGTCAAACTCAATGAACTCAATAGGAATCAGATCCAAATTGAAGACTACATCTTCAATTACTAAAGTGCAGTTACGGTATACGTGATCTACTTTGACTAGAGTATTGCTAGCAGTTTCAATATCAAGTATAGTAGATAATCTAGACAGAGGCATGGAAAGTCTTTGTGCGAAAACAGTGGAAACAAACGAACGATTTGCACCCGAGTCAAATAAAACTCGTGCTGGTATAGAATTTACGATAAACGTACCAGTGACCACCTCTGGATTTTCCCTGGCTTCCTCTGCCGTAATCTGGAAAGCACGAGCCGGTGCCCTTTGTGGCTGACCCCGACGGTTAACTGAACCACCACTTGAACCTCTAGAAGATCGTGTTGATGATGGAGCAGCAGCTGCTGGAGCATTCTTCCTACAGTTTCTGCTATAGTGTCCCCACACCCTACACTTATAGCAAGCATCTCCCTTCCTTGGGCACTCACTCTGAAAATGGCCCAGCTCTCCACAGCAGAAGCAAGCACGTCCATTATTGCACTTGCCAAAGTGCTCCAGATGACACTTATTGCAGTACTGCGGCTCGGTGTTGATGGAATAAGCACGTGCACGAGCATGATCAAACGAACCAGACTGTCGGCGATAAGACTGCTGACAAACATCGTATACCCTCTTCGTACACCAAGTACGGAACTAGAGCCGCAGCCCCTTCGAGCCCAAATCTCGGCATAATACATACCATCTGAGACAAACGTACGATCGAGGATGACATACTGCCTACCAGAACCTCGGAGGGATCAGCTCCAGGTCATATAGCGCAGTAACATCAGAGTAATCGATGCGACCCACCGGTCCATCACTAGATGCACAACAATCGAACGGACATGCAACAAGTATGAATGTGGATCTAAATCTACGCAAGTTAGTAGAATTCCAAACAAAAAATGAAGCAAAAGGTCTCAGTAGGCAAAGCTAACATAAAACATATATAAACATGCGAAATCTAATATACTCACAGTGGGTGCGTTATTAAACTTCAATATTATTATTTCTCTTCGGGCTTTCAACCGAATCCACAAAGTACCCCACTGTGGGTTAAACAACACCACAAGGGACCTGTTAAGTCAGTTGCAACAATACCTCGTGTCAATAATTGTTTAATACCATAAAACCAAGTTTTATAAGTTTTGTAATATTTTTCCCCCATTTCGGGTCCATGTCCAAATTCGAACCACAACTAAGTTTGAACCCAACTCAAGTTCAAACCTTATCCTTGGAATATGTTTTGTTATTTATGTGTTGTCTATCTGTTTTATTCAGTATATTCGAGTTTAGAGAGTGAGTTTCAATTTTTAGGCATCAAATTCGAATTTCAGGGCTAAATTCGAACTCCCCTTCGAATCTGAGGGTTAAACTCGAACCATTGGGGTTAAATTCATATATCATTCGAATTTAGGGGCTTAAATTCGAAATCCATGGTGTCAAATTCGAATACATGCTCGAATTTAGTACAAAAATTGAGTTTGTTCTTGCATTTCGACTTTGTTCTTGGCATTCTCGAGTTTGTTCATCTTTATAGCTTAAATCATACATTTCTAAGCCTAAAATCATGAATATGTTAAGTATCAAGCCTAGATTCGATTATATTACGCATACTCGATCATATTCTAGCTAATACTCAAGCAAAAGCAGCTTTATTCACGCAATAAATGATAAACTTGAATTTATGCCTTCAAAAACCGAAATAATAAAGCTTAAAAGGGTCGATTCTTACGTCAATCCGTACGAAATCAAGAATCCAACCGTAGATTGTTGTAGTACTCTTCGAGATCTTTCCGACGACGTATAAATCTCGATAATTGGCCGGTCGGTTTGAGAGATAATCTAGAGAGAAGTAGAGAGAGTTTCTAGAGAGACAAAGTAGAGAGAGAGTGTGAAAATGAAAATGAATGGCTTTTTAGCCTTTTTATTCAACTTTCCCATTTTGCACATTTCACCCCTCAACTTAACCGGTTCCATAAAATACTGATTTATTCTTAAATTTATCATTACTAACTTTTATAATTCATAATACTCTATAATAATAATTATTAAATCTCATACTTCGTAACTTCTTAAAATAGCAACAAACTTTTTAATATCTCAAATGCTTAATCATTGCTCATATTTCAATTTAATTATAAATTTTTAACTTAAATAGATCTGAATTACAATAATTGAATTCGAGGATGTTACATCTGTTGCAGAAGGCTTTAACCAAAAGAGGAATGTCAACTTTAAAACTTTCATCTTCTGTTATGGCCATTTTGATATAAGAAATGGTATGTCACCCATTTCAAATATCCACTTTGTCTTCATGTAACAGAACATCGTAGGCAGTCTTAGCAGCTTCTGTTTTTCCACTTTCTCTTCGACTTGTAAGCTGATCTCTTGGTCCAAGACAATACATGAGGACTTGGAAATATATTTCATAAAGTGTTTAGCCTGTTCACAAAGAACATGTTCTGTTCACAAAGAACAGAACACTTAGAATTTTTCCAAACTGCATAACAGATTAGAGCAACGTAGACTGTTTATGTCCAGCATGTTCAACAGAGTAGAACAACTTGGATAGTCTGCCTTAGTTGCAACAAATGCAACAGGGTAAACAACTTTGACTAATATTGCAAATCACTTATTAAGTTTCAATAAGGCATTAATAGGCCTTAAATTTTAACTTAAAGTGCATCAAATAAGTTTGATCAATAATCTCCCCCCCGCCTTTTTGTGCCTAACAATTTCTTTCCCAAACCAGAAACCTTAAGTGTGAGTGTGTTCGGAGGTTCTAGTAGCAACAAGAACAACAATTGAAGCTGAAGATTATGAAGGAAACCACAAGTTGTCTCTAAGTTGAGCTACCAAATTAAAGTAAGTTTTTGAGCTCAATCTTGTGAATTAAAGGTTGTTGATTGTTACTAGAGTTGTGAATTGAGATTATATGTGTTAATAAATTAATTCAAGATCCATTGGTTAAGTGGAAACAAGCTGGAAGTGAGTTGGGGATTTAATTCCAAGGCTGTGATGATGTTGGGAACATATATATTTAAAGATGAAAACAATTTAAGTGTAATAGTTCAGGGGGAATTTTGTAAATGCTCAATAGTTCTATTTTGTATAAATAGAATAGGTTATGTAATATGTATTACAGATGAGACAAGGAACTGATCAGAATTGGTTACATTGAATTTTGTGCAAGATTGTCAATAAAGAAACCGAATATTCAGTGTAAGATTCTTTACTCAATATAATCATTCGGATATAGATTTGATTAACCTAGATTTGTAATTATCAATTTGTATCAGAGCCTAGGGGCGAATTAATTTGAAAAATTGAGTGTTTTGAATATGTTTTCTCGAATTTTTGACCTTTTTTTTTGAAAAAAGTGAAAATCAGAATTTCTTGATTGGTTTTTGATTCATAAAGTATTAGATCTTGTGTTTATCATCGAGTGTGACGTTAAAGGCGATTTTAATGATATAAGTTTCAAATTCCATATCAAAACACACAAAATTTAATTGGAAAATTTCTGATTTTTTAAAAAAAAAAGTGTGTGTTCTTGAGGTTTTTGGTCGATTTTAGGGTTTTAATCAACGAATTGGCCAAAGTGACTTCACAAAAGTTGTTTCTGCTATCAAAACGAGCCTTCGTTGTGATTTGTAGATCAATTCATACAAAATTTGAAAAATCAGAGGATTTGGACTTGAATCTGTCAAAAAGGGTTGAATCTCGGGCAACACTACATTCTTAGTGTTATTCGAGATTTACAAAGCTTTGACCAAGTTTTATATAGATTTGATCGAGTTTTATGTAGCGTTGACCGACTTTTATCACTCTTTACCCGAGTTTTACAAAGCTTTAACTGAGTTTATAACACTTCAACCAAGTTTCATCACGGTTCAATAGAGTTTCTTAAGCTTTCAATCGAGTTTGTTAAGCTTTCATCCGATTTTGATAGTTCTTTACCCGAGTTTTACCAAGCTTTAGCGTGGTTCTGTTCGTCCGTGAGCGTGGCCGCGATCATGGGATCGCAGACCGCGATGTTCTTGAGGTGAGCTCAGGCCGCATTGCCACGAGAACGGGACACGATGAAATCGCAGGCGGTGAAAAGTCGAGCTCGGGCCTCACTGTGATTAGCGCGACCTCGATCCGGCTAAGGTTTTGGTTTAGGGTTTTGGGCTACTCACGATACGTCTTTGGGTATTCGGGTTTGTGGGTATTACTTGGGAATCGTGCATAGAGTTATTGACTTTGCATGTTTTTCTGACATACCTGTGCGGTTATCTGTTTATATTTGCATGATCTTTTACTGAGTTTGTTTACGAGCTTTCTTACGAGTTTTGATACTGAGTTCTTATCATGCATGTATAATTGTGTTTTACTGAGAACCCTGCATTATTTTATGATATCCGGGACACATGAGCTACTGGGCAGGGTTCGGGTAACTCCCGATTCACTTTTGAGTTACTGACGACCGCTTTGTGCAGTCTAGGGATTTGGGTACGTGGATTATTCCACACGGGAGGAGTACCTATTCAGAGCTACCTTTCGGGATCTCATATACTTTGTTCAGTAGAGAACACTGTCTTTTACTGAGCTATTTAATAATCGTACGACTAACCTTTGCGTTCTCACCAGCTTTAGCTGACCGTTGTGTTTAAAATGTGTGTATCTGAGGTTATCAGAGTTCTAGTAGGCCTGCTGGACCCAAGTATGTTTACTTTTTCAAACGAGGAGTTACTAGGTACCTTTCTTAGAGGTAGGTATAATTTTGTGGATTATGCACTTCGGATATTATGCAATTAAACAAGGACTACCGTGAATTGTTATATAAATTGAAATTTTAAAATATGGAGGTTTTCACGTATTTACATTGGAACAATTAGAGATTATTATATTATATTTTTGTTGACGTGTTATTTACGTGGTATTGTGGAGTAGATTCAGGGTGTTACATATCCAAACAAAAATTGGTCTAACTAATTATTTACGATCCAAAAAAGCGACGAACCCTTAACTAAATTAGTTATAACTATTCTGATTTTTATTTTTTTCGATCAGAAAAAATGACGAACCATCCACTTTTAAGTTTTGATCGTAAATAAATAGTGTAGTTTTTTTTGTTTGGTAATCATTATGGATTATCGTAATTTTTTAATATTTCCGAACGAAAATTCCTACAACAATTTATTTATGATTGAAAAATGAAATCCGAAGGTATCGCCATTTTTAAAAGTTAGGAAATAATAAAAAAACTGAATGGTTCGTTTTATTTTATCGAATTGTTGAAAATCAAAAGATTACATATAATAATCATAAATAAGCAATGGTATCATATAATCATAATATAAAAAAAAATAAAATCCAAAGTGAATATAAAAAAATAATGTAAACCTTAAGAATAAAATAAAATCATATATATATTTTTTTATTATAATTATCAATAATTGTAACGACCCTAATAATTTAAATATTTTTTTGGGGAAGTTAATTGTAAATGTTAATGAAATATGTATTGTACAAATCAATGTTTATATAATTGTTAGCAAATAAGTGTTAAATGTTGATGTTTGGCACAAAAAGGCCTCAATCAAACATGTTATATATCATAGGGGAGATTTCGTTTGATACACTTAAGGGGAGAATTTAAGGCTTTTTAATGCCTTATTGAAACCTGATAAGTGGTTTGCAAAATCAGCTTAAGTCTGTTTACACTGTTATATTAGTGGTAACTTGGCAGATTGTCAAAGCTATCCATAACTGTTGGACAAGTTTCACAGAAACTGTCTAAGTTGTTCATGTCTGTTGTACAGTTTTGACTCAAGAAAGTGTTCTGCTCTTTGTGAACAGAGCCCGTTCTTTGTGAACAGGTTTTACACTTTATGCATCAGTCTACAAGTCCAGACAAAATGAAAACTCAGAAACTGCAAGTTCTACCAAAGTTGTTCTGAAGCATGAAGAACAAGAGGATATCTGAAACGGGTGACAGACCATTTCATATATTAAAATAGAATTACAATGAAGAGTAAAGGTCTAAAGTTGACATTCCTCTTTAAGGAAAAGCTATGGTCGACAGAGACAACAAGGAAAAGAACAAGATTCTCCAGCAAGTGGACAAATCCGGAATTGTCAGATTTATGTAGAAAAGTATATTTTCTTTTTGCAGGACGTTCCCACTTTCTCTACAACCAACGAGGAAGCTTAACTGAGATTCTGAGCTTGAGTATATAAGAGAAGCTTCCAAGGAATTAGAGGTGTCAAGAAAGACATCCACAAATTGAGAATGTGTATTGTAAAAGCAAAGTGTGTTTTTATACATGCAAGTTCTGCAATCAACTTAGAGTAAATTAGCTGAGTGTGTCTACGCTGTTCAACCTCAAAGCTAGTCAGTATGTGCCTTGTGTAAACAGTGAGTGAACCTTAGTGTTTAAGTTCATTGTAACTAGCCTGAGTGAGTCTTAGATTAGTTTGTAGTCCGTTGTTCCAAGTCTGTCATCTCAGTTTTGGATCTTTCGGAAATCCAAACTAGTTTGTAATTTTAACAAGTGTTAATATATACATACAAACATTGAGAAAAAGTGTGTGATAAAGAATTAGTTGTATTCACCCCCCCCCCCCCCCCCCCCCCCTTCTACAGCTTGTCTAAACATACTTGGGAAGCCTTTTGGGACCTATAACTGGTATCAGAGCAGTTTCGAGTGTGTGTCATCTCTGGATCTCTCATTACTTCCCATTTCCCACCATGGATACAATGCTTCAAACTCCTCTTTCTACTATGACAATGGCTCTGTGACCGAACATCCTAAGTTCAACCATCAAAACTTCTCAAGCTGGAAATGCAGAATGATGATGTACCTTGAAAATCTGGATGTTCAACTTCCAAAAATAGTGATGAAAGGTCTATTGAAAAAGCAAAAGTTCAACTACCGTTACTCCATCTGCAGAATGTGCTTATCCTGAAGTCAGAACTATTGAAAAAGCAAAAGTTCAATGGACTGATGAAGATAAGAGATCGGTGGCCTTTGATGCAAAAGCCAGGAACAACCTTGTCACCTCTCTCCCTGATGATGTGTTCAAACAGGTTGAGAAGATGAAAACCGCTAAAGAAATGTGGGATACTCTATGTACCGTCTATGATGGCACCATTATCACATTGGATAACAAGATTAACGACCTTGTTACATAATATGAGCTGTTCTTAAGCCTAAGGAGAGTCTCACTGAAACTACACCAGGTTCACTACTTTAATCAATGATCTCAAAGCTGTTGCGATCACTAAGGACAGTTTAAGCTTAGTAAACAAAGTCTTGGACATCTTGCTTGAGGAATGGAAATATTTTTAAAGTATTCTCAGAAATTAGGTACTATCAGAAACATGGATCTAGTTAAACTCTATAGGTACTTGCTGAATAATGAACAATCAAGGCTGCAAAAGAGAAATGCCTTGAAAATGTCTAAGAGGGGTTCAGCCTTAGTGACTAATGTGAGGCAACCTGTAAATCAGGTGTGCGATGTGTTCACAAAAGTTGATCATCAGGTTGATGATAACTTGGAAGTGACCTTAGAGGAAGAAGAGGAATGTGAAGATCTTGGTGAACTTGATTATGAGCAAATGACTTCCATGCTTGTCAGAAAGTTTAACAAGAAAAAGTTTGGAAATAGAATGTCACAAAGAAAATCAAGTGCTATAAAAATGAAAGCATTTGACAAATCTAAGGCTGAGTGCTTTAAAAGTGGTAAAACTGGCCATGGCTAAGCTGAGTAAGTTGAAAGACTTTGTGGCTTCTAACAAACAGAAGAGACTGATGGCTGAAACCTGTGATTGGGAAGACTCTGACTCATCATCTGAGGAGGAAGATAACAACTGTCTATGGCCAATACTGATGTTCCTTCTACAAGTAACTTCAAACAAGATCTTGCAGAAGCTGAAGCTATTAGCTCTTCGCAGAAGCTGAAGCTATTACGTGTTTGTGGATCTAAAAGCTGCTACTGAGAAGCAGGATGCTTTGAAGTCTGAGTTTTTTAAATTAAAAATTGATCTTTTATTAAAAACTAATGAACTTGAAAGTTTTCATAACTGAACTTGATGAAGTCAAACACATCAACACAATTTTGTTAGAAGAAAAGAGAGAAACAGACTTAAAGCATTCAAAGCTTTAAAAGATTGTTGACTCTTGGTGCCATTCTGCTATAAGAGTCAATCTATGTATCAATGAGAAAATTCCTGCTCAAATCCAAGCATATCTTGGAGGAGACCTTGATACAACAGCTTCAAAAGTTGAAATCAAGAATTTGGAAATAGACTTGTCTACTCTTGGTGAACTTCCAAATACTTCTATTCATAATGAAAATGGAAAGTTGATTTCAGCAAACAGGTTTGTCAGGCCTCAAAATACTGACAGTCCATGTGAGAAAATTGTAAAGTCTAGTGATGGAATGTGTTCTCCATCAAACAACACTGCTAAGTGCCCAACAACCTCACATGTACAACGTAATGGAAAAGGTGTTAAACCTGTAGTATTGGTTACTAAGCCTGTCAACAAGTCAGGTTCTGGAACCAAGAGTAACTGTAAGAAACCTATGCCTCCATTCAATGCTGAATTTTTGAAAAGAAATTTTCAAAAGGAAAGCAACATGCAACCAACAAGGGTATATCTCATGTTGGAAGTAAAACTACTACAGTGTCAAATAACTTTTTAAATCATAGTGGAAAACTGGTTATAAATGAAAGAAAATCTTTCGCTAAAATCAAACAAGATGACCATGCTACCACAAATTTGCAAAAGTCATCAGAACTCATTAAAGGCAAGGGCAAAGCCATTGCTCAACCTGAGAAAATTGGAAATAAGTTTTCTAATAATTTGGAAGGACAAAACACAGTTAAATTGCATGTATTTGATCTCTGTCCTCCTAAAAAGAGGAAATAAGAAACAGGCAAAGCTGTTGTAGTGGGACTTCCCATAAAACTTGTTGGTCCATCTAAAACAAGTTAAATCTTTGCAAAACCTGTTGATAAGACCAACAGAGAAACTTTAGAATGTGAATCTAAGAGTTCTTCTTTCAAAAAAATCTAAAAATAGAAAATGTTACATATGTGGAAAGAAACTCACATGGCCAAATATTGTCCAGAAATTGAGGACATAAGGCCCAGTGACTCTAGGAATTCTAATACTGCAAAATCAAGCAGTATTAGAAGTAATAATGTGATTGAGGAGTGTATCCTAGCAGATACAATCCAGATATTTATTTAATCTATTTAATCTCAATGAAAAGGCACCAAATGCTTAACATTGAAAACATCGGCACATCAAATATGATTTGGCAATTTCAGACGATAAGCATTCTTCTCCACAATCTCCACCGGTCCAATCTTCTTTGTAGATAACTTATTGTACTCAACGACCGAGAAACGATCCTTAGTCAGAATAGCCCAAACGAAATCACCAACCTCAAAATCAACAAGTCTGCGTTTCTGATCAGAATTCTTCTTGTATTTTGCATTGGCACGAACCAAGTTTTCATGTACCGCCTTATGGACCTCAGGTAGCCCAACAACAAAATCCTGCACTTTTTTTGGAACAGAGCTTGAGATAGGAAGGCACATCAGATCCAGTGGGCCCCAGGGCTGGGCAAAATAGACCACTTAAAATGGACTGAAACCAGTACTTCTATTGACGATACGATTATGAGCAAACTCTGCTTCACACAACTTCTGATCCCAGTCCCGCACGTGTTCACCCACCAAACACCTCAGAAGATTACCAAGTGATTTGGTAACAACTTCAGTCTGCCCATCCGTCTGAGGGTGATAGGCACTACTGAAGTTAAGCTCTGTGTTCACCATCTTCCACAAACTGCGCTAGAAATGACTCAAGAAACGAGTGTCCCGATCAGGCACAATAGTATAAGGTAACCCATGCATGCGGTAGATCTCCCTAAAGAACAACTGAGCCACATGAACCGCGTCGGCTGTTTTCTTGTATCGAATAAAGTGTACCATCTTCGAAAAACGGTCAACCACAACAAAGATCGAATCATTACCCCGTTGCGTCCGGGGCAACCTTAATTCAATGTCCATACTGATATCAACCCAAGGTTGTGAAGGAACAGGCAGAGGCATCTAAAACTTAGCATTAGTGGTTGAACCCTTGGAAGCTTGACAGATCCTGCACCGCTTAACAAACCGCTCTACCTCCTTCCGCATTGTAGGCCAAAAATAAGATGATTGCACCAAGTGTAAAGTACAATCTCTGCCTACATGCCCTTCACCATGTAACTCCTTTATGATGTCCAGACGGAGACTGGAATCATGAATGCATAGTTGATTCCCCTTGAAAAGGAACCCATCCTGCAACAAAAAATTTGTCCGCTTCCCAGACTGAACTTCCTGCAAAACAACAGAAAAGTAAGTGTCACCTACAAGTTGCTTAGTGAGACTGTCAAAGCCTGACACTTCAACTCTCATGGATAAAAGCAAACTACTCCTCCTGCTCAAAGCATCTGCCACCCGATTAGAAGATCCAGACTTATGTTTCACAACATAAGTAAATTTCTCTAGAAAAGCAAGCCATTGCCCATGCTTATGAGATACTTTGTCCAGACTACGAATGTGTCTTAAGGAGTCATGATCCCTGAACAGCACAAACTCCTTATGGAACAAATAATGCCGCCAATGCATCACTGCTTAGACCACTTCATAGAATTCAAGATCGTAAGTAATGTAATGCAGTTTTTCCCCTGTCAACTTTTCATTGAAATAAGCAATAGGTCGTCCTCCCTGACTCAAAACACCCCCAATTCCAACCTTTGAAGCATCCGAGTGCAACTCAAACACTTGGTTGAAATCTGGCAATATTAGAATTGGTGCTGTCGTGAGCTTTTCCTTATACAACTGAAAAGCTGACTCTTCCTCATCGGTCCAAGTAAAAGTCTTTCCTTTCCCTTTTATACAGTCTGTCACTGGGGCCATGATGGAACTGAAGTTTGGTATGAACCGCCTGTAATCTGAGGCCAACCCATGGAAACTTCGGACGTCTGTGAGGGTTTTTGGAGATGGCCATTGTTTCATAGCAGTAACCTTGGACTCATCCACTTGTATGCCTTCACCAGAAACTACCTAGCCCAAAAACAGAACCTTCGGGGTCATGAACACTTATTTCTTCAAAGCTGCATATAAATTATCCCCGCGAAGTAAACTGAGAACTTGTCGCACATGCTCTACATGCTCATCAAAGTTAGCACTGTAAATAAGTATATCGTCAAAGTACACTACAACAAAATTTCCAATAAAAGGCCGAAATAGTTGGTTTGTTACTCGCATAAATGTGCTAGGGGCATTCGATAACCCAAAGGGCATCACTAACCACTCATACAGCCCTTCACGTGTTTTGAAGGCGGTTTTCCACTCGTCACCCGGTCTAAGCCGTATCTGATAGTACCCACTTTTCAAATCTAGCTTTGTGAAAATTGTGGCACCACTAAACTTATCCAATAAGTCATCAAGACGAGGAATCGGAAATCGATACCTTACTGTGATTTTGTTGATGGCACGGCTGTCAACACACATTCGCCACGTACAATCCTTCTTGGGAACCAGCAAAGCAGGAACAGCACAAGGACTCGTACTCTCCTGAACCATCCCTTTGGCGACTAATTCCTCAACCTGTCTACGTAACTCCTCATGTTCGATAGGACTCATTCTGTTGTGCAGTTTGTTGGGTAACTGAGCTCCGGGTTCCAAATCAATGTGGTGCTGAATATCTCGCAGTGGTGGCAACCTATCAGGCAACTCAGTAGGGGATACATCAGAAAAATCCTCGAGTAAAGGAGTCATAGCCTCAAGAATCTCAAGTAAAGGAGTAAAGGAGTCACCAAATAAAAAACTATAAGTATTGGTGTGCCCATTATAGTCAACATTACAATCATATTCCCACGGCCTACCGAACAACAAATGACAAGCATCCATAGTGACAACATCACACCACACATTATCCTTATTTGTTTGACCAAAAGAAAAAGCAACAAGAGCACGTTTAGAAACTGTTACCTCACCACCTTTCTTCAGCCACTGCAGTTTGTAAGGTTTGTTGCGATTTTCCACTTTCAAAGCCAATCTATTACTATTCAGAAACGGAAGGTGGCTTAAGTTCAAATATTTGAAAATAAAACCCAATATGCATCGATACAGTGACTAAACAAGAAGTCAAGATCAGTTCCTTTTCAATCAAACTAAACAGTTCAATTAATCCATCTTTATATTTAGACACATATTATATTAAAATCCTAAATATCACATGTAGAATAACTAGAATATCTTTCAGTCATGGTATAGATGCCTACAATCATTATATTGTTAAGTTTCAAATCTATAACAGAAAATAATTTATAAATGAAAATATCTAGATTTGACCTTGAAAAGACCATAATCTGTTCTGAAACTAATTCCTGGAACATATTTCAATTAAACAGGAAACCCCTGAAATTGTAATAACAAAGAAAGTAATCTGATTTATATGTAATGTTGTCAAATTTATCAAAAAAGATTGTTATTTCTGAGATGAGCATAGAGTCCAGCTTACTTAATTAGGTTAATGAACTTCACCAAATCATATCTATCTTCAAAATAATACCGGGAACAAAAAATTAATATATAAGTATATAATTATCTTGGAATTAATAATATAAGTTTTTAAATAAATTATTTTTTATTCTAAAAACACTTACTTGACCAGATTGTGGTTCATGTCCATTCCAGAAAACATAGGTTTGAATGACATCTAACCCTCCTACTTTTGCCTTCTGAATAAGATCTGGCCACATCTAAAACATCAAAAGAATTGAAAATTTTAAAAAACAAACCCTCTTTTAAAAAAATAAAAAGCATCAACAACAGACCTGAAAATAGATGTGCACAAAAAACCACTAAAAAATTAACACCAGGTGATAATATACTAAAATCGAACTCCAATATATCGAATATGCAAACAAAAAGTTGAAATACCTGATTGGAACCTTAAAATTGCAATTAGAATCACCAATCATATCAAAGCTACTCCCAAAAATATACGAAATTGAACATGATACACGAGAAGTAATCATGATTTAATAGAGGGAGGAGCAGTAGAAAAAGTAAATTACGGGAAGAAGGATTGTGACCAGAGGGTTCAGGGTTGTGGTGGACTGAGCGGCACAAAGGGCGAAGGTATAAGGGTGGTGATCGGCCAAATGGTGGTGGCCGAAGTATGGAGATTAATCGGAGGGATAGACGCAGAAGGGTTGGTGCAGAAGAAGATGGCGGCGATTGGGAGTGTTGCGGGGCGATAGAAGGGTGGCTGGTCAGGTGTTGGTGATTGGCGATGCATGGGCCATGGGGCAGCTGTTCAGTGGTGTTGGGAAGGTCTGCTGTGTGAACGCAGGCGGTGGCTGTTGGACGAAGGCGGTGGTTGCAGGAGGTGGGATGTTGGAAGACGATTATCAAGCAGAATAGAGTTCTGTCAACACTCAACAGACAAACGTGGAAAAAAGAAGAAAAGTGATTTTGTCTTTCCAAGAAAGAATACAGTTTTCAAGAATTTAAAATATCTATACTACTAATAAAGCATTTAGCTTTTTAGAATTAATAATGCATAGGATACAACTTGACAAAGCATCTTTCTTGAATTTTAAGACTCACAACTTATCAAGCATAATGTACAAGCAAGTGTTGCAAAACAAATAAAATCAGATTTTGTTTTGTAAATTTGAATTCTTGGGAACCGGTATCTCTTGGAAAGGCAAAATTACTATCCTTCTCCCCACGTTTATCTGTTTCCTACTCCCTCCTTGCTGATCTGCTACCCATGCAATCTTTACTTTTTCTGATTCCTTCCGGCAGCCACCGCCTTCACCTTCCGCCACCCTACTGCTGCCTTCACACAGCAGGCTGACGTTCCCAACAGCACCCCAACACCATTCGGCTCCCTCACAATGTACTTCAAAAACCCCCAAACCCTTGCTCTTTGTGGCGGCAGAATCTGCTTACCTTATTCATCATCTTTTAGGGTTTCTCTCTATCCCCTATCAAAAAATCACAAATCATTTGTGGGTTTTATACCCTATGTTATTGAAGATATATCCATCTATCAATTAATCAGCTTCATCCGTGGTTGTCGTTGCTCCCCATGTGGGTTGTATTTTCGAATCTCAAGCAAACGAGAAATGATTTTACAATTAGTTGGTCTTAAAAACAAGTGATAATGTAGAGAGTACAACTTAATAAAGCATGATTCTAAATTTTAAGAGGTATAAGTATTAGAAGAATGATGTACGAGTAGCCAATGCAAAAAAGATAAATTAATTAGTATGAAATATGGTGAAACCTGATATCGGGATGATGAGAACTTTAGGAAGACGATTGACTTTCCCTCTTCCCTTGTGATGGTTCTTCCCTGTGTTATGCCGCCCGCCACTAGCAACAAAATGACGCACGACTCAAAACCACTACCAACAATGGCTTATCCTCTGTTGAGCTCGATAAATTTCCCACTACCACCGGGAAAGACCTGTTGTTGGGGACCAAGTGCGACGTGTGCTTAGATGATGTTGAGCCCCAACAACTTGCTCGGATGTTCCCCGGTTGTAACCACGGCTTCCATCTACAATGCGCCGAAACCTGGCTCTCCAAAAACCCATGTCTGTCCTGTTTGCTGGAATAAACTCGACGCTGATTTCTTTGTCCACCTTTTTCCAGAATACACAAGTCTACATTCTACTTACTATTCAACCTCAACATCCTCTCTTCTTTATCTCATTTTTTTTTTATTTTTTTCTTCTCGTTGAGAATGTAAGAGTAGTGATAAAGTGAATAATTATAAGCATCAACCGAGCTCTGGTGACGATTTTTCCTCCCCTCTCAGAGTCTCTGTTGACCATCGCCTCACAACGGAACCCTCTTCGAGTCTCTAGCGATCATTGCAGGTACGATTTTTGAACCATATACATGATTCTTCTAATTGGTTAATGGGTTGATCAATTGAATGTTCTTCGATTAAAGGGTCCTCTCGTCTTTGTTGATGAGTTACAATTTCTGGTTTAAAGCTGGAATCGTTTGGATAATTTGATTATTGTTTTTGAGTTACGATTCTGTCAATATACTTTTTCATCCCATGATAAATCTCTTTGCTTTTATTTCTGGGCTAATCGGCATGAACAAATTACTACTCCTACACTTGTGTCCTGGAGAGCACTTCACATCATTGCAGAAGTTTGGTTATCCAATCGATTGGTTAGTATAGTGGCTTAGAGCATTCGGGTGGCATCTGGCCATTAAAACGCTTGAAATCCGTGCAGTAGTTGTAGATTATGTAATTGTCTATTATCCATTTGAAATGACCTTGTTGACTGTTGCTCAATTGCTATAAACAGGAGGTGTCCAACAGTTGGATGTGGTTGGAACGACACACTGGCTAATGCTAACAGGTCCGTTCCACGTACAAGCTCTAGCCTTGAATCAGCGGTAGTTAGTTACAAAAGGTGTAGCGGTACATTCGATTATGACTAGCTCACCTCGTGTTGCCCAGTTATCAACATTCCGAAAATGGAGTAGACTTGCACCCCTTGTTGGTTCAGGTATGTTATTCCATCTCTGTGATAGTTTCTAAATATCGGAATTGTAGGTGGAGTGCATGGGAATTAAGGTGGTTCACAGACCAACTCACCAGTTTTTGCCTCCCAATTAACTTGGTTTGCTCTCCTTTCTCTCTTAATTGATTTATCTATTGTTGGCTTGGTCTACTTATTATAATCAATTACTAATATATAGTTGTCCAAATTCATAATCAGTGAACCTGCTTCAAAAACATGTCTTATTAAGATCCTTTGTTTTTCCACAAGACCATGTGTATGTTAAATGGTAACTTTAATTTGTTTTTTTTCTTGTTCAAAAAAATTATTCCCAATCTCATGACAAATTGGACTATAATATTAAGGTGTTGTTACACACATAAGTTTATCACCACACCTGTTTCTGATTCTGCTTCTTCTTTTTTATTTATTTATTCTTTTTACGTTTATGCTTTTTTGTCTTAAATATCGTAGACGGGTACTTTTAATTTTTGTTAAACTATAGGGTAGAATATGATGGTGTGGTTGAAAGGTTAAACTTCAATATTATGAAGTTACCAGGTGTTTTGAACGCAATAGGAACAAGTTTTATTATTATTTACATGGCAAGACAAATAGCTGTGAGATATGTGAAGCACAATACCCTTTGGCCTATTTATGCGTTTAATTTTAATTTTTCAGCTTTTTTAACTTTTTTTTTTTCATTTTGGTACAAAATGAAGCAAATAAGTATGTAGAAACATGTTTTAAGTTCTGTAGATCCAGGACAATTCACAGTGGTGTTACTTACTTTCCATTTAACAAATGGAGCATTTGAGGTACCGTTTTTAGTGATCTTTGAACCCAACAGTTTACGAGTGATTAAATCACATTTTGTGTATATATATTGATTGATGGTCACTAATGTCGATAGGCGGAAGCTCTTGTTAGTTCAGCTTTAACAAGCCTAACGAGCTTTAAATCTAGCAGCGTTGATTGCACTATACGTGCGTTGACATTTAGCCAGGTGATTAGTTTCGTTCTTTTAATAGTATCTGGTTTCAAATATCTTCACGAATACAAGCAATGACAGTTCTCTTAGCATGAGATCATCTAATTTACATTTTTCTCTTAGAATGGAGATCATCACATAATTTGAATGTTGTGATGTAGTTCGTTCTATCATTTTATAAGTAAAAGTTTATATTAACATGGGCTCTGTAACTATTGCATCAATGTCGTATAGTAGTCTTAATAACAATTTAAAGTGTAGCATTGACTGATGGATCCGAGCTGTAATCCCAAACTCAACATACTCTATTTTTTAAAAACTTTTATGCACAACATATCCTCACTATAGGTTCTGCTTTTGTGTTTTCATAATGATAAACCTGCAAAAGAAGTTTTCTCGACTTGGATTAAAGAAACTCACATTCATTTTGGGAATTATTTATTCTTGCAAGTGTTTCCCTCTAATCTATTCCATCTTTTAACGTTTTGGCACCCAAATCACATCTTTTTATCACAATTAACAGTGTTTTATCCTTGGGTGGCTGATGCTTTATTTAGACTTAACTAACTATTTATGCATCATCCCTTTTTCATATATGTCTTAAAGGTAACCATAGCATAGTGGAATGCAAAGATTTTGTGGCAAATGAGTCACCCGAGCTCTTTCACATGCACTAAGTGTCAAGTTTAGTGCAAATGATCTCACCCCAGCTCCGGCTCAAGTCATGAAGATCTTGTTTTTGATATTATTTAATTGACGATTTGTGAGAGCTAACAACCAAGGTAATAAAAACAAGGTAGTTCGTGATGCAATCTTGTTTTTGATATTATTTAATTGAGGATTTGTGAGAGTTAACAACCAAGGTAATAAAAAAACAAGATATTAACAAGCAAGGTAATAAAGCTATTGTTCATAGAAGTGTCTACAACAAGATTCAGAACATTGAAAAGTTTCATTGTAGTTTTTATAAAAAGATTCATAGGATTCAACAATAATCATAATATTCGACAAATTCATAAGATTTAAGAAAATCCATAGTACCCAATAAGATTAATAGATTAATAGAAGGGTTTGGTAGTGATTTCAACAAGATTTATAAGATTCAAAGCTATTTTTATAGTTGTTCACAACGTTCATATATATATATATATATATATATATATATATATATAGGGTGGGGTTCTGGTAAAAACCCTCATTACCGTGAGAACGTGAGAACCTCTCTAAAATTTGTGCATTTAATATATAAAATTATGCATTTAATGTTAAAATTTATACATTTTATAAATTTATGCATTTGATATAAAAATATACGTATATCATGATAAATTTGTCCACTTTATATACGAATTCATGCATTTGATAAAATTTGTGCATTTAGTGTAAAATTTGATGAATTAAAATTTTAAAGATAATTTTATTGTTAGATTATGATATTTATTAATATTGAAAACCAATAATGGTTTTAAGTTATAAATTTATTTTTTAAAATTGTGCACTTGATGTATAAATTTGTGCATTTTGGAGGGTTCTCACGGAATTAAAGGGTTTTCATGTGATCCCAACTCTGTGTGTGTGTGTATATATATATATATATATATATATATATATATATATATATATATATATATATATATACATTATATATATGTTTAAATTTTTTTTTCAAAAACATGTTTAATTAACATTATGAAGATCATACGTAAATTTCACATACATTCACATCTCCTAGCTCCTAAAAAATGATGTGAACACACGCTTACATAATTTTGAAGACATGTGAACGTGCATTTATGTGATGTGTGTTTTCATGCACTTATAGTGTTCGGGTTGTACTTTCTGGTGCGCTGCATAATGGGTGGTACTCGTTTGAATATATATATATATATATATATATATATATATATATATATATATATATATATATATATATATATATATATATATATATATTATAGTCTCCCTTGCATTATAATCAAATTATATCAACATCTGAAAATAGGGCAATGATTAATGTATCATGATTGTTGACATACACTATTTTTCCTTGTTTTTCAAAAACCGATGAGTCCCAAAATGAACATGTTACCAAA
Source organism: Centrapalus pauciflorus (assembly GCA_020465985.1). NCBI lineage: Eukaryota > Viridiplantae > Streptophyta > Magnoliopsida > Asterales > Asteraceae > Centrapalus > Centrapalus pauciflorus. Next base: position 36,045 of record JAANYP010000174.1, read on the forward strand.
TAGAAAACGTTTGCCGCCGCCGCTTTGCGCGGGTACTCTACTAGTGTTACAATGTGCATCTGTTATAACCATCAACATTTTATTCTTTAGCAGGATTTACTTATAGGTGGACTGTTCGAATAATGTTTTGTCAAAATTGGAATGTGTGTGTGTGTGTGTCTCTCTCTCTCTCTCTCTCTATATATATATATATATATATATATATATATATATATATATATATAAATATAATGACATTCATGTAATTTTATTTTTTTAGCAAATATGTTTTATTATTTTATTATTCTAACATACATTTTTATATCATATTGTATTGCAAATGTTGATTGAACAATATTAATATCATATGATGATAAACAAAATTTTTTAAGTAATTTTTTTGTATTTATGGTTTGAATAAACATATTGGAATTTAAACTTAAACATAATATTAAATTTATGTTTATTTAAAAGAAAATATTCATCATCAAAAATGATTTTTTTGTCATTCAAAAAACATGACATCGAAAAAAAAATATTTGTCATCGCCACCGCTATGCACGGGTATACTACTAGTATATATATATACATATATATATATATATATACATATATATATATATATATATACATATATATATATATATATATATATATATATATATATATATATATATATATATATATATATATATATATATATATATATATATATATATATATATATAGACACACACACACACACACACACACACACTACTTATAAACAGTTTAGCATCATGGTCTTAAAATACAACTCATGACGCATAAGGTCCAATCTTTAATAGCAGAATCTTGAATTTTAAGACATACAACTAAATAAGCATTATGTACAAGTCTTTAAAGGTATAAAATTTAAACCTGATTTTAAACTTTCTTGGGTTTGTTAATTTGGGAAGTAAACCGCCTCTTCGTTCCTCCCGTTGGTCTCTCATGCCTTGAACCTTTTCAGTGTCATTTAATCGTTTATGGGTGAATTACTGTTAATAAGGAGCAGTCTTTTTCAAAACGATCTCTGCTTCATTCTTCCCATTGATGGTTCCAACCTCCAAGTATTCTCTTCTCCCGGTCGGTGCTTCCTTGCTCAAATAAACGATCTCAGGATTTGATTTGATGTTTCAATTTCTTTGCAAAAAATGAAGTGTTGGTGTTTCCTTCTTGATAAATTGATGATGTTTCGTACCTATGAGTGTTTCCTCTTCCTGATGCTTCTTTGCCCTAATATCAATGTTTCAGGCTTCCATCTATGTGATGCTTCTAACTTGTGAATGTTTCCTTATTCCAATCGATGCTTCCTTTCCCTGAAAGATTAAAGATTGCATGTAACAACCGGCACTAAACCAGGTTAGCAACGATGACCTAATCAGTATTTACTAGCCAATTATAACCTAACCAGTGGTCATTAGCAATTAATCAAAGTGATTAACAAAGTTTATAAGGAGATTCAATTCAATTAGAAACAATTTCATCGGTGCGATGAATCGACATATTAATTAATCCGATCGATTTGCGATACGATGGATTAATTCAACTAAGTACATAATTAAATCATGATTAGTGACAATAATCATACACTAATACACTTAACATTAATTATGCAAGACTAAAATAATTCATTAAATTAATGCATTCAAAAGTATTTATGAATTTACAAAAAAAGGGAAATACAAGAATACATTCTAAATACATCTATATAAAAAAAAATGAAAATACATCATAAACACCTCCATATGCCTGGCCATAGGAGGTACAAATCCTTGGTGTTGACTTCTATTTTTTATTATTAAAACACCATACACAATCATCATCATCACACTTCACTCTTTCACTCCACCAAGATTTACACTCAACCTCCATATCCTTCATCATTTCAATCTACTTTTTTCATACATAAATAGAGATGAAAACCTTTCATTTTATTCACACCAAAAATCTCTTTTCTCTCCTCTTGAAGCCGTCCACACACACACATAGTGCACACAATTCTATTTCAAGAGTTCTTCATTTTTTGCAAAGTGTTCTTGCTGAAATCTTTCAAGATCCAACCTTCTACTCATTTGCATTCTTCAAATACCCCAAAGTAAGTAAATACTAACTCATAACATCTTATATTTATGTTTATATAAGTCTTGCATAATATATATAATCACCAACAATAACAAGTTTCATAAAAACTCAAGTTTATAAATCACTAGTTTTGTTTTTAAGTTTGTTTCTTTTAAATGTGTTTATAAATATATAAACACATTATGTAAGTATAAATATTATGAAAAAAAGTTACATAAATGTGTTTTATAACCTTTTATACAAGTGGTTTTGGAATAAATAACAAGAATCACAAGTTGTTTCAAGTTTATGAAATCCGGATTTTCGACAGAAAGCTGGAAAATTTTATCTATATATATATATATATATATATATATATATATATATATATATATATATATATATATATATATATATATATATATATATATATATATATATATATATATATATATATATATATATATATATATATATATATAAACTTGACGTTTTTAAGTCGGTTTTATATATAAACTTGTAATGTTGGGTGATTTAAAACATAAACATCATCATACATACATATTATCATATATGGGAGTTATTAAGTCCCTTATATCATTTAGGACTCGGTTAAACACATCCGGTTTAATCACAACACAAATTTGCATTTTTCCCTCGTATTTGCCATCACACTCTCGGTGAGTCTTCATAGCCCTTATTTGTACACTTTTATGTTTTGGGGTTGAAATACATGCTACATTTTCATATGGACACAGAAACTACTTCAATTTGTATTATGTATTACACATGTGGTTCCATCAGCCCTCAGATCATGAACCGTTAGTTACATTTTATGTAAGCGCAAATATATTATGGATAGATATATCGGGATTAATGTCCCCTACCTAGGTTGGTCGCTCCAACTTCTAAGGGGTGCGTATATATTTAAAATTACTGTATTACATTGGGGAATACTACACAGGGCAAACTCATAATTAAGTTTCGGTTGCATGATGGTTTTATGTAATACATAACATGGAATTTATGATTTTATAAATTCAAACACAACTATTGATGTCCATACAAGTCATATTTACGTGTAAACCTATGAACTCACCAACAATTTTGATGATGCATTTTAGCGTGTATTTTCAGGACATAAGGCATGTGCACTACATCAGAAGTATTTCAAGTCTTCCATACTTTTGGAGTTGCATAAATTTTCAAACCTTCGGAGATTTAATTACATTATTAATGTCATTGGTTATGTATTTGAATCTCTGTAATTTGCGAACTACTTACACTTTATGTTGGTTATGTAAAACAATATTTATATTTGAAGTCAAATCGATGTATTTTTGAAAACGTCCATATAGTGGTCGTTCACTTGATTATGACTATGGTTCTGCGACGTCACGTTTCGTTGCCAACCGGGGTAACGGGGTGTGACAGATTGGTATCAGAGCCATAGTCATAGTGAACTAGCTTACATTAGTACCCTGGACTATAACGACACATAAGTTTTACAGATTTTTGAAAGATATTTTTGTATCTAACTAAAAGACTATAAATGGACCTTGATAGCAGAAACATGTCAAACAACCCAATCGTCATCTTGTCCGTTTCTGAAGACGAGTACACCCTCGGTGGTCCTGTCCTACACCCCATATCATCCCAAGGTTCCATCGTTCAAACCATACCGTCCCCACCCCAACGGCCCACAGATGCTATTTACACGCCGAAAGAGGGTGATTATACCGAGATGGGAGACTATTCCAATCCCGGATCCCCAGCCAAACCCACCGCAGCAACGACGGGCAAACGCCCGTAGATGGGGCTGGATGCCCGAGACCCTCCAAGAGTGGAGGAGGGAGGAGGGAATCCCCTCCCAATTTGAGATCGGGGGACCATCCTCCGCACCGACCCCATCGCTCACTCAAGAGCCGGCTGATCATACCATACCTCTTTTGGTTGCAAGGTCTTCACGGCACGACCTCCAAATCCGGTTGCTTAACTAGGATATTGGAGAGATGGCTGATCGTATAGAGCGGGAGGAGTTGCAAAACTCCAACCTATATTGGGCCAACCAGCACGCCCTCACTGTTCAACAGGACGGGCTGGTGGAGCTTTGGCAACAACTAGTACCCCATATCTCCGTATTGTTAGGAATTATTATGTAATAGTGTAGAATAACCCGCCCCAATGTAAGAAATTATGAATTATTAATGAAAAATTCCAAGTTATTTATGAATCTGTGTTTGATGATTATAGAACTGTGCCTTAAGAATAATTTAAATCTTTAAGACCCAACTACTCACACTATGATCTTTCTTTAAACTTTAAGATAATGCCACCAAAGAGAGCCATGAACACCGCAGAGATCGAGCAACTTTTCGCACAAAGAGTGACAGCAGCTATAGCCACTTATGAAACCAACCGCAATAGCACCACAAATGGCGATGGAGGAGCTAGCCGCACTACGGGAGGGTCTGATTCAACCCAAAAAGAGTGGGAAATTAAAGGATTTTTAAGCTGTAAGCCTCGATACTTTAATGGGATAGAAGGCGCTGTTGGACTGGTTCACTGGTTCGAGAAACTTGAGTCAGTGTTCCGGGTTAGTGGCTGCATTGTGGATGAGATGGTCAAGTTCGCAACCCACACTCTTCAAGACGGCGCTTTGACTTGGTGGAATTCATATGCTCAGTCTATGGGAATTGACACGGCTTACCAACTCGCCTGGACTGAGTTGAAGCAGATGATGACAGATGAGTATTGCCCTAGAAACGAACTGCAAAAGATGGAGTCTGAGTTCTGGAATCTTTCCATAAACAGAACGGATGTCGCTGGATACACCAACTGTTTTCAAGAGTTGAGCCTACTATGCCCATAGATGGTGACCCCAGAGTACTTGAAGATCGAACGCTACATTTGGGGACTCGCCCCTCAAATCCAAGGCAACGTCACTGCCTCAAACCCCACCACAATCCAGAGAGCCATCCGAATGGCAAATAACTTGATGGATCATGTGGCCCGATGGAATGAGGCCAAAACAGGAGAAAACAAAAGGAAATAGGAGGACAAGTCAGGAAAAGGTTCGGACTCACTGTCCAAAAAGCCCGAGACCATCAAAGCTTTTGTCGCCGGAGCTGAGCCAAGGAAGGGCTATACTGGCAATAAACCATGGTGTAACTGATGCACCTACCATCACGTAGGTCCTTGTCCAACCCCTTGCGGGAAATGTAAGAAGCTTGGTCACCTGACCCAATATTGTAAGTATAACACCAACGGAAGCAACAGCGGTGCGCAAAGGAGCTGTTTTGAATGTTGGAACACTAGGCATTTCAAGAAGAATTGCCCAAAGCTAAACAACAATGGTGGAGCTCAAGGGAGAGCCTTTGTGTTAGGAGCAGGCGACACTCGTCAAGATCCTAACGTAGTAACGGGTACATTCCTTCTTAATGATATGTATGCTTATGTGCTGTTTGATACTGGGGCTGATAGGAGTTTTATATCTGCTAAGTTTAGTGAACAACTGAATGCCACTCTTTCCCAATTAGAAAATGCTTATGTCGTAGAATTAGCGGACGGAAAGTTGATTGAAGCAAATAGTATAATTAAGGAGTGCACACTAAAATTGGCAGATCATCCCTTTAAGATAAAACTTGATTCCTACTGAACTCGGAAGCTTCGACGTAGTTATTGGTATGGATTGGTTGTCAGACAACCATGCCGAAATCTTATGTGGTAAAAAGGTCGTTAGAATACCACTTAAGAAAAAGAAAGTCCTAAGAGTCCAAGGAGAAAGGAAGAATTTCCAGTTGAACGTCATCTCTGGTTTAAGAACATTGAAATGCCTTCGAAGAGGTTGTCAAGCAGTATTAGTTAAACTAGTGGAAAAAGAGTCGAAGGAGAAGCAACTCATAGAAATCTCGATAGTTAATGACTACCAAAAAGTCTTTCTGAAGACTTTCCTGGACTTCCACCATATAGGCAAGTAGAATTTCCATTCGACTTGGTGCCTGGAGCTGCACCTGTGGCACGAGCACCCTACCGATTGGCACCGTCAGAGATGCAAGAATTATCCAACCAGCTGCAAGAACTGTTGGATAAAGGATTCATCCGACCAAGTTCCTCACCTTGGGGAGCTCCGGTGTTATTTGTCAAGAAGAAGGAAGGATACTTTAGGATGTGCATCGATTACCGATAGCTGAACAAGCTAACGATCAAAAACCGATACCCTCTCCCCAGAATCGACGATTTATTCGATCAACTCCAAGGATCTAGTTTTTACTCCAAGATTGATCTGTGATCCGGGTATCACCAAGTTAAGGTTCGGGAAGAAGATATACCCAAAACAACATTCAGAACTCGTTATGGACATTACGAATTTTAGGTGATGCCATTCGGTTTGATCAACGCACCAGCCGTATTCATGGACCTTATGAATCGAGTGTGTCAACCGTATATGGATAAATTTGTAATAGTGTTCATAGACGATATGCTTATCTATTCCAGAAGTAAGGAGGAGCATGAGCAACATTTGAAGCTGATTTTGGAGCTTCTAGAGAAAGAACAGTTGTACGCCAAATTCTCAAAGTGTGAATTTTGGCTACGAGAAGTCAAATTCCTAGGGTATGTCTTCAATAGCCAAGGAATTCAAGCAGACCCATCAAAAATCAAGGCCATTAAAAACTGGGCAACTCCTAGGACTCCCACTGAAATCCGCCAGTTCTTAGGTCTTGCCGGTTATTATAGGCGATTCATTGAAAACTTCTCGAAGATAGCTGGTTCCCTAACAGAATTGACTCGAAAGGACATGAAGTACAACTGGGGTGAAGATCAGGAAACGACATTCCGACTGTTAAAGCAAAGATTGTGTAATGCACCTATTTTGTCCTTACAAGAAGGAACAAAAGATTTTGTTGTTTACTGCGATGCCTCACACAATGGATTGGGTTGTGTGTTAATGCAAAGAGACATGGTTATCGCTTATGCATCACGACAACTTAAAGTTCATGAGGTGAACTACAGGACTCACGACTTAGAGCTTGGAGCTGTGGTATTTGCTCTCAAGATATGGAGGCACTAGCTTTACGGTACAAAGTGCACAGTGTTTACAGATCACAAGAGCCTTCAACATATTCTGAATCAGAAGGAGTTAAACATGAGGAAACGACGCTGGGTTGAGCTGCTTAGCGATTAAGACTGCGAGATCTGTTATCATCCGGGTAAGGCAAATGTTGTAGCTGATGCCTTGAGCCGGAAGAACATGTTAAACCCCTGAGGGTCCGAGCTTTGGTCATGACTATACAGTCAAACCTGAACTCTCAAATCTACAAGGCACAGAAAGAAGCAGTCAAGGATGAAAATCTGCTAGAAGCCTTGAGAGGGATGGATAAACAGTTTGAAATCAAGACCGATGGATGTCGGTACTTCATGAACAGAATTTGGCTACAAATAATCGGAGGGTTGAGGAAGTTGGTCATGGATGAAGGGCATAAAGCAAGATATGCAATTCACCCAGGGTCAGATAAGATGTATCGTGACCTGAAGGAAATGTACTGGTGGCCAAACATGAAGCCTGGCATTGCTACGTATGTAAGTAAGTGCTTAACGTGTTTGAAATTCCTGACAAATTCGAAGTTAAGTTCGAATTTGTCTGAATTTCGAACTTAAATGAAAATTTTGAAAATCTTTGAAGAAAATTCAACTTTTTCAACTTTTTCATGTAATGAAATTTTACAAACTTTGCAAACTCATTCACACTAAGCAACAGATTTTCACGCGATATATGTTTCTTCAACAAAAAATGCATCCTAGTAACTTTGACCTTTATTCTACTTAAAATAAAATAAAATAAAATAAGATAAAATAAAATGAACTAAAACAAAATTTAATAAAGTAAGAATAAAACTTAAACTACTCAAAATTACTTTAAAAATTACGACCTATACTAAAAGAATATTTTTGCGAGAATATTAAAGAAGGTTCAATCAGATAGCGATGTCAAACGCACTTTCAGTATTACACTTTCACACTTAGAAATTTTTATTCCATTGGTTGTTTGTCGTGATATATATTCCAAGTCGATTGTCGGTATAATTTTCCCTTTAAACATTTAACACTTTGGAAATTCCCTTGGCCTTTTTGTTTATCAAGAAACAACCTTACGTGTCCCATACTTAGATATACTTCTATGATCAAGGCAGACACACAATGATTATAACTTTCCGGTATTGCAAATTTTCTTTAAAAGGCAAACGTCAGACACAGTTCTGTATTTACATACAACAGAGTGTCTTAGTTTGTCTTAGAGTTCCTTTTAAGTTAACAAGCCAGAGGTGACAGGTCTGTACTTACATACAACAAAGCGACATATTTTTCTAACTTGAGTCAAAACAGAGGTGACAGGTCTGTACTTACGTACAACAAAGTGACTTGTTTTGACTCTCTCTTCTTTTCAAAAAAAATTTTCTTTTCTTTTCTTTAAGATGTATTTTGATGTTGCTATACATCCCACAAAAAATTTTCCTAGCTCATGTAGAATCATTGTCTGTATGTCTCTAACATAGAAATTAAGACCATTTGGTCATACACCTAAGTTAGTTACAGATATGTCATCTTCTTGGTTATTTTATTAGCTGTTAGGATTTCCTTTGTGTATTATGCCTACCAACACATCAAACAAGAAATTATAGATCACTTAGAGTTTATGGTGCATTATGTGTGAAAGCTTAACACATAGAGTTTGTTTAGACTGTTCTAATTTTCGTCACTTTGAACCTTTGAATCTAAGACTTGCCTCAATTTTCAAAATTCTCTTTTTTTTTTTTTTGAAATTTTTATGGTTTTATCTCCTTTTTTTTCTTTTGTTTTTCATTTTAAGATAAGCTAATAAAAAAATCTACTAAATTAAACAACTAACTTACTATAAAAGGAAAGAAAAATTTACTAAACTACTAACTTACTTAAGAAGAAATGAAAAACTACTAAGGTCAAGTTACTCTGAATTACGCATACCATTTAGTTGAACTAACAACTCAAAGCGTGACTTATCAAAAGCTTTAGTGAATAGATCTGCATTATTATCTTCCGTTGCCACTTTTACGAGTTTTATTAAATCTTTTTCAGCACAATCACGTATAAAATGATGTCTTATGTCTATGTGCTTTGTTTTACCGTGTTTAACTGGATTATTGGTTATAGCAATTGTAGACTGATTATCTATCCTAAGTCAAACCGTAATACCGCATTTGTTGTTGTATCCACAAAACCAGTGAACAGCAACTACCAGCAGCTACATATTTGGCCTCGCACGTTGACACGGCTACCGAAGTCTGTTTCTTGCATTGCCAGGATACGAGCCTCCCTCCTAGGAACTGACAACCTCCAATTGTTGATTTCCAGTTCAAGCTGCAACGACCATAGTCAGAATCCGTGTATGCTTCCAATTCCAGATCACCATCAGCGTGATACCAAAGTCCCAGCTTCGGTTTTGACTTGAGGTATCTCGGAATCCGCTTCACGGCTTTCATATGCATTTTTTTCAGATTAGCTTGAGACCTAGCACAAATACACATAAAAAACATAATGTCAGGTCTAGAAGCAGTTAAATACATGAGTGACCAACCATGGCTCGATATAGAGTCGGATCCACATCAGTATTAATTTCTGTACCCGGTCCGAGAATGTGATTCACTTGAATCGGAGTACTGAAGTGAGCGGTCAACTTTGTTTCCTCCATTCCGAAGCTCTCTAGAATATCGTAGACATACTTCGTCTGATGGATAAACATGCCCTCCTTCCTTTGTTCAACTTGCAAACCCAGAAAGAAGTTTAACTCTCCCATAACACTCATCTCAAACTTTGATTTCATAACCTTCTCAAAATCTTTGCACATCTGTTCGCCTGATGACCCCTGTTGTCCAAAAGATGAGTTAACAGCATCTCATACCATGCCCTTGGTGCCTGATGCAATCCATACAAAGCCTTATCAAGTCGATATACTCTGTTAGAATATTTTGGATCAGTAAACCCAGGCGGTTGTTCCATGTACACCAGTTCCTTCACCTTTCCATATAGAAAGGCACTCTTTACGTCAACTTGATAGACTTTAAATCCTTTGAAGGATGCAAAGGCCAGAATCAAACGAATTGCCTCGAGCCTGGCCACTGGTGCAAACACCTCGTTGTAATCAATTCCCTCTTCTTGGTTGAATCTTTTCACCACAAGTCTTGCCTTGTTACGAGTAACTATACCCCCGATCATCTCTCTTGCACTTAAAAACTCATTTGGTTCCAATTGTAACTTCTCCTCGAGGTACCGGCACTAACTACCACACTTCAAGCTTTATTAATTGTGACAATTCTTTTTGCATGGCTTCAACCCAAGAGTTGTCTTTCAATGCCATTTGCACATTCTTTGGCTCTACTTGTGAGATGAAACGTGAATATAAACTTGTTTGATACGCCTTAGAGTCATTGATCATCGACAACAGCACTGTGTTGTTATTCACACTACTCCTAGTTCTCACACCTGCATTCAGATTTCCTATGTTGCTCTCAATCGGATGATCCTTGTTTATCCTCGATGTCTCAATCTCATCGAGCCTAAGATTATCTCCTAAGTTTGATCCTATTTCACCTAACGGGGGTACGACTTCAGACGGTACATTCTCTTCCTCATGATCACTGTCCTCGGAATTAGAAGTGCATGTCTGATTCTCATTTGTAGGTAACTCAGGTTTATTCTCTGTTGGAGATCTATATTCTGTCATTGTAGGCTCAGAAGTTGATGGAATGCTTGTCCTTAGAAAACCTTGATTGTCGTCATTCAGGCTTAATAACGAGAAGTCATCCTCCATTGTACCTGCTTGTCCACTAACAGGTATGTTAAATGATTCAAACAATGAGTCATAATCAAATAACCATTCAGGTGCTGTTTGGGGTTCATGTGAATAACTTGAAACCTCAATGTTAAACCCAATTTCGATCGTACCATTTGTTTTGTTAAAAACCCTTTTGTTTGGTGAGTTAGGCACATAACCTAGGAAATATCCTTCGTCAGCCGTTTCACCAAACTTAGGTTGATGTTTTGTTTTCAATAAAGTACACGGTACCCCAAACGGTTCAAATCCTGTTAATTTAGGTGGTCTTTTATTTAATACTTAATAACAGGTTTTGTTCAGTGACTTGACAGTAAAGACCCGGTTTAAAACATGACATGCGGTATTCACTGCCTCCCCCCAAAACATGGTAGGAAGCTTTGAATCCGAGAGCATGGTCCTTGCTGCCTCAATCAAAATCATGTTCTTCCGTTCTGCCACCCCATTTTGTTGTGGCTCATATGATGCACTAAATTGATGCACTATGCCTTTGGATAGGCATATACACCAATTACTGTGTTTTGAAATTCTGTTCCATTATTACTCCTGATACGTTTTACCCTCATCCCGTAGGAGTTTTCAACTAGGTCTAAGAACACAATCAACTTTCCAACTGTTTCGTCCTTCGTATTTAAAAAAGAAAACCCATGAAAAATGTGAGTAATCATCAGTGATAACTATACAATACCAACTACCACCTATACTCATTTTGTTTATAGGTCCGAATAGATCCATATGCAACAAATCGAATGTGGAAGCTATCGAGTTATGAGTCTTTGACTTGTGTGACTTCTTGTGTTGTTTGCCTTTCTTGCACGGTACACACTTGTCATCAAACTGAAAACTCTTCAGTGGGACACCTTGCACCAGACCAGGTTTAGTGATGTAGTTCATTTTCCTTAGGTGCATGTGTGCCATGCGTTTGTGCCATAAAATGGATTCTGACTCTGATGCTTTAGATAGAAGACATATTGTTCCCATCAACGAATCCGATTTGTTCTTGTCCGTCATATACAAATCATTCTTCCTTAGGGCTCTCATCATTATCCACTCTTCGGGTACTTTAAATCCTGGTTTCAGCACTAACGCCTCAGTATCCGTAAATATTACTGAGTTCTTCTTATCACAGATTTGAGATACACTAATGAGATTGTGATCAAGTTTATCAACATGGTAAACTTGATCAAGTGTGATAGTACCATTAGTGACCACTCCAGTACTAGTAATGTGTCATCCCTTGTTCCCAGCGAATGATACGAATCCCTTGTTCCCACCCTTGAAGTCTGTGAGCAGACTCCTTTCCCCTGTCATGTGCCTAGAGCAACCACTGTCGACGAACCCCCTGTTGTTTAGACCAGTAGTAAGCTCCTGCACATGAAATAAAACTAGTTAGTTATCACGGGGAACCCAAGCCATGACTGACTTGGTAATACCATTCTCATCCACATACGTGAACTCTTTCAAATACCCATCTCTCCTTTCAGTCGACTTGGATGTTTGATTGAGAACCTGTTGTGGTGCTGAGTGATTTAAATTCTCTTGGCCTTTGGGTAGGCATTTGCTGTTCAGCCCTTGAATAATTTCTATTATAAGGCATTTCAGATTGATATCCCTGGGCTCCACTTGGTGTCTACTGTCTTAGAGGAGTGTGAGACCTAACTGGAGTGTAAGCCCCTCTAGGTGTCGTACTCCTATAAGCTTGTTGAGGTCCTGATCTAGACTTACTAGGGACTCTGTTCGGCGAATTAGTCCTAACCACTTCATATGGTCTAACCGACACAGGTATTTGTTTAATTACTGTCTTGGGTGTAGCATTCACAATCTTCTCGGTGTATTGACAACCACTTGTGCTAGCAACACTAGATACTGGTTTATGTTGTTATGGCTTTCCTACAGCAGGTCTAGACTCTGGTTTAGAGGGTGTAGACTCTACTTTTTTATATGGACAGCTAGACGTAACATGTCCCCTCTCATGACATCTAAAGCGAGACATCTTATCAAACGACTTCTTATGAGTTCCCTTTGACTTTGGTGTCTCACTAGTGTCAGTTTCTTTCTTTTCAACTACCGTGACTACGTCCTCTTGTTGATTATCAATTTCAGGTTTTGTTTCTCCTAGTTTTTGGTTACTAGAAGACTACACAAACTTGACCTTCTTAATCTTAGAGTTAGTAGTAGACACCTTAGTTGTTTTGTCCTTATCAGATTCAGTTTCAGTTGTTACCTCTGACTCGATTGGTTCATCAGTTTTATCCTGAGGTTGAGGCACATAATTATTGTTGAAAGGTGGAGGACTCTCTTGATAGCCTAATCCTACAGGTTTCTTAGACTGTCGTTGAGCATCTGAGATTTTCCCTAGATTTAGTGATGAGTTCCTAAACTTTTCCAACTTACTATTTACCTCAGCAACCTTGACTTTTGATTCAGCTAGCTCGACGTCCTTAATGGTAAGTTCTTTGGTTAAAGGCTCAATATGCTCATACATAAGTTCTATCCTGACACATTGTTCACTTAATTTGTCTTTTAGAATTATAGTATCCTGAGCATCTGCTTTTAGCTTATTCCTAAGATCTTCCTTAATATCTAAGAGACTAGCATTATCTGATTTCAGTGATTGGATTTGAGCAGTTAAGTTATTATGTGTTTCTAGAACTAAGTTCAACCTATCATTCGAAGTAGCACATAAAACACATAAGTCATGAAATGTAGAAAAGTTCAGAATTACCCTAGTGTGATCTGATTCCACGTTCGCCATTTGTGCGGCAAACTCTAGAATGGTCTGATTGTCTGACTGCTCCACCAACACTGGACTTGTATCATTCTGTTCGTTGTCCTCTGTCACTTCCTCTAGTCGTTCATCCTCAGTCTCTGTCACTTCAGCCATGAAGGCTCTAGCGTTTGACTCAGGATGAGTACTGCAATCGTAAGTCCCATCAAGCTGTCTCTCCGATGATACATTTGTTAACAGACCAACGATGTTAGCTTGATTTCCCGAACTACCAGACTGATATCTTCCCTGAGATTGATTCCTACAATTTTCAACTTTGGGTCGTTGACACTCTCGTGCAAAGTGTCCTAATCCTTGGCAGTTATAGCATTTAACCTTGGATTTGTCGTACCTAACTTTGCTGTTGCCTATGCTCAGATTTCTCCCTGTTCTTTTCATGAACCGCTTGACTCTCTGAGTCACCATGGCCTGTTTCCATTGAAGCTCCATTTCCTCCAAATCATCAGGATCCACCTGATCGTAGTCTTCATCCCATAGCGCAGGATCATTTATTTTCCCTTGAACGCAATTGCCGTATGCGGCGACAAATGAAGCCAAAAGATTCAGATGATCTTCAGCTGATTTTGCGCTCATTGGCATCCTTGTGTATCCTTGAGATGTAGATGCCAATTGAGTTGGCTTTTCTTCCGGTTTGGAAAACCCTAAGAATGCCCTACTGCTTGATTCTTCTACAGCTATTGGAATTGAATCTTCTCCTCAGAAGAAAGCTGTGGCTCCCGACTTCATATCACCACCAATCGATGGTTTTGTCTTCCCAAAAGACATTTCAGGATCTTGAACCTGCTCAACCTCCCTTTCTGTTTTCTGTATTTTTAAATTATAATCCCTCAGCGTTCCAACTACTCCTTCAAGAGTGAGAGTCTCGAACTTCTCTTCATCATGCTTAATTAACGCAGTATACATTTTCCATCTTGCCGGTAAAGCATCTAGAAGCTTTTCAATTTTCTCAGTCTCTTGATAAACAACATTGTTGTAAGGTCTTCACACTACGGATCTATCTAGACGCGAGACACACCAACGAGTGCGGAATCCTCGTTAGCGGCTTGACAGATATATCACACGCACGGAACACGGAGACTGCCATAGCATTGTACGAACGACTATGAACGAACCTAAGCAAATGATTCTCTCCGAAAACACACAGATTGCTAATAAACTCGAGATCGCCTTCTGCTAATCGCTCACCGGAATTCTGCAAAAGTCTGCTAATCATTCGAGTTAATCTGTAAATTTAGTGACCTATTCAAGTTTGTCATGGGACAAATTCGAACCAGGCCCAAGGCCCATTCGAATTTGTCCACCTGACAAATTCGATTTACCTTCATGCTAAATTCGAATTTAACCTAAATTCGAATTTCACATGTCAAACTTCTATTTGAATATATGTTTTAACTTATGTTTGAATTAATCTTTGAACTTTATGTTTGAACTTCTTGTAAAATGTTACACTAAGTTCAAACATACAAACAATAAATATCAAACACATAAAATCACATATATCAAACACTAGTTAATATTCAATGACTTACACAAAATGTTAACACAACTTAGACTGCTATCGTCACACAAGGTGTACCAACAGACTCCCCTTGACGATAGCTTCTAACTATTTATATTTTGATTAGGTACTAGAACTATATGGACTGCTACCTGCATATAGTCCTGCATCTATACAAACCTTTACTACCTTTTGGTACTTCCTGGCGTCATACCTCCATCCTTCATGAAAAAAGATAGGTTGATCATTCAGCTTCTTCAGGTCGTCCTTCGATAAGTTTATTAGATGCAACGGATCATACACTCGCAAAATTACTTTGTCTTCTTTATCTTCCATTATTGCTTCAGCAGTATCGTTATCTATGTACCACCACTTCATGTTACTGAGAACATCTTGTGGCATGGACTTCATTGGCACCTTCTTTAGACACCTGACGGGCTTATGCACCATACTAGCCCATGGCCTTCCCGTATGGGGGTCTATTCTTGTCTCATCTTCTACTCTCTTGCCTGATATTGGCTTGAGCCTTTCGAACTTTCCGGACCGACCCTCTTTTCTGATTATCTTTGCGATCACTTCAGCATAAGGGTCGTTTCCATTGTTGATCAATTTTTTCCCGGCTAATTCCTTCACTTCTACCTTTGGCAATGTATTAAATACTTTATGCGTACGCCTCAGGTACTGGAGTCCATCTCTCCTCTTCATAATGAATAACTGCAGTTCTCTGTCAAAGAACCAGCTAATAATACCTCATGAGAGACTTTCTGCCCTCGAAATTCTCATTTTCTTCTTCATCTTCGGCTTTTCTTTCTTTTCTTCTTTCTTGAACCACGGATTCATTAAATCAGCCCTGGATGGCTCCTTTTCTAGCTTCTTCAAGTTCAGAGTCTTCGACCGAGGCTATTTTGATCTCATCTATATCAATCACATTGTGATTATCTCGCACATATAACTCCATGATAGGCTGTGAATTGACAATCACTTCGTTGACATTATCGTCCTCGTCTTCTATCACTTCATCATCAGATCTGCAATCGACTATATCCTCCGGTACGAATTCTCCTTCCTCCAACTCCTCTATCTCTTCTTCAAAATCAAATTCCATTACTTCTTCCTCAATATCTCTCAAGGCGTCTATCATTTTGCTTTCATAAGTCTTTGAAGAACCAGCCTCACCCCCTTCTCCTCCTTCAACACCACTTTGACTAGGCTCCCCCTGAAGTTCAGCATATAGAGCAGCAGGAAAATCTACTGGCTCACTCTCTTTTGGTGCAATGGTATCATTGCCATCGTCATCACCTTCCCTTCGCTGCTCCTCAACATCTCTACAACTTGTCTCCCCCTGAGCTTTTAGATTTTTCATTAGCTGCTCAATAAGGGACATCATTGTTTTGAATTCTGCTGCTTGATCTGCAACAAAAGTTTTAAGCTCAAGATTCTCTTTTTCAATCTTTCCAACATATTTCTTCAACTCAGCATTATCTTTGTCAACATTGGCGTTATGCGCCTGTATTTCCCCGATAGCTTAAGTCAACTGAAAAATTTGGACTTGTTGGAAGTCAACCCTGCTCCTGAGCTCAGAAAACCTTTGATTATCTGTGAAGGTTGATGAAGTGGTTGGAATTGATTGGATGGGAGTTGGGATGATTGGTGAGGGAATGGATGTTTGAACAGGTGGTGGTGGTGGCGGAATGGATGTTGGTTCTGATGACTGAGCGGTAGGCATTTCTGGCTCAGAAGCAGAGGCTGATGAAGCTCCCTGCATAAAACGGTGCCTTTTAGCCCTATGCCTAGGTACCAAAGGAATAGGATCCTCAGCCTCGAAGTCCGAGTCATCCGCATCTGAATCTCTTGATGCTCTTCTCCTTCTAGGTTCTTCATCAATCACTACTAACCTCGATCCATATGTGCCTATGTGAATAGACGGATCTTCTGTCACTGTGGTTGGTGCCTCATCCTCTAGTTCTGCTGCTTCTTCTGACTCAGATTCTGAAGTTGTCAATGCTTGATCTGCTTCCTCAGGCATGTATTCATCTATCTGTCAGTAAATTTCATCGTCATCTGCTGGAGGTTCCAGAATATTTCCAATAAGCTCAGACGTAATTTCCTCATTGGCATGCGGCCCCTGCGCCCATAGTTCTTCCAAAGTTTTACCCTTGGATCAGAGACGGGTGCTGCACTTGACGGGCCAGCCTCTTCTGGCTCTTGCACGCTTCTCACAAAAGCCCTAGAAGCCTGAGTTCGACGAGCTGATGGTTGTTGCCTCCTCCTTCGTTGCTGAGGCCTAGGCTGTTGCGGTTGTTGTTGTTGTTGTTGTTGTTGCGGCTGCTGTGGCATTTGAACTTCCCCTGCCCAGTTTGCACCTTTGGGGACTTGAAAATCTGGAATAATGACTGCACCGAAAAGTGGTGCCTCTACCGGCCTAGCGAAAGCACCTCTGTGTGCTTGGCAATCTGCAAATATCCTTTTATCAATAACAACAACACTTTGAAGATCGTTAAGCTGCGGCAAGTTCGGCAGGAAATATCTTATCAACATCATTACAAATCTCGGATATAAAAAAAATCTTTTTCGTGCCGGAGCCGTTATTTGATGAACGAACTCTGCAAAGAACATCTTTGAATAGCTGAATCTCTGATTGTAGACCAGCGCGATCATCCCCGACTGAATTTTTGAAACGATATAATCAAACCCTGCTTTCTTGGTAGCAAAATACACCATAAAGACTTGTGCGAGATATCTCCATTGACTGATCAGCCCACTCTTCATGTATGAGGACTTAGTCACATCCAAACTATATCCCATTCTGATAAATGCAGCTTGCCTGATTGCTAACGGAAAGTCAATTGGCCCATTTTCTTGCTCTGGAGAGCCTAGCTGCAATACTCGACGCAACACGTCAGCTGAAAACACTAGAGGGTGTCCAGCAATCCTCGTCCTTAATACTGTTGGAATAACAGTACAATCAACTGGTGAATGATCCCAAAATTCACGAACGTATGGGATTACTATCTGAATGTTATGCGACAGTGCGTAAGAAATCCTCGAACCGACCAAAAAATCCACCATTTGGCGGTATGCTTGAGCCTCAGGCAGCTCCTGGTCAGGAGAAATGACCATATTATGCTTTTGAATAAAAGCTCTATCTGCCATATCTGCACAATAAAGAATATAAAATATTAGAATTATCCATATAAACATAAACTTGTTTAAATTCAAACTTGTTTTATCTTGGACTTGTGTAAGTACCAAATCCAACTTATATGGATTTCTACAAGTTTAACTTAATTTTTAAGAAAATAATTCGAATATAATGGTAAACTCGAATGAGAATTTCGAAACAACCATAGTTTCGAATTTATTGGTTGATTCGAGTTTAATGACAAACTCGAATCAACGATCAAATTCGAACTTATGAACAAAGTCGAACATGTCAGTTTGAATGACAACAAAAATCCAAGATTTCAACCATTTTAGACTTAGAAAATTACATCCATTAGTCCTAATAGGTTCTAATCAAAGATATTTGTAATCAATTTGATGTTTCACCGGTTCAAAGTTTATTATTTTGAAATACAAACTTCACACCATGAAAACTTCAAAATCGAGTGATTTTGGCTCAAATGGAGTCTAAAACCACCTAAATCTTGTACAATACTGTTGATTATACCTTGATTTGTTAGTAGTCTCGAACACAAATGGACAAAAAATCGACAAATAGTAGAAAACTCGAATACGGAAAAGTCGAACACACAAACTCGAAATCTCTCAGACTAAACTCGAAGGCTCAAATTCGAAAGTAGGTGATAATGACTTGTCACTGTTGACCTATTTATACTATCCACCTTCGAGTTTGTGACATCTTTCGAATTTAATGCCAAACTCGAAGTCCCTGCCACATTCGGACATGCATTTCATTTCGAATTTAGCTTAAAGTCGAATTTGAACTTGAAAATTTTGAAAATTTTGAAAATCTTTGAAACAAATTCAACTTTTACAACTTTTTCGTGTAACGGAATAAACTATGCCAAATCTTTTACCCTACGCACAATATTTTCACGCAGTGTTTATTTTATTCAACTAGGAATGCATCCTCAGTAATTTTGACCTTTTTCCTAAGTAAAAATAAAATAAAAATGAAGTAAAAAGTAAAAAATAAAATAGAATAAATTAAAGTTAAAATTGTGAACAAAAATTAAACTTAGACTAATCGAGATTATTTTAAAATATACAACCTATACTAAACACTTAACATAATATTTTTGGCGAGTATAGTCAAAGAAATGTTAAATCAGATAGCGGTGTCAAATACGCACTTTCAGTATTGAAACTTTCACACTTAGGAATTTTTGATTTCTTTTTATTGTTTGTCGTGACACACATTTCTAGCCGATTGTTGGTATTATTTTCCCTTTAAACATGTTACACGTCGGAATATCCCTTGGCCATTTTATTTATCAAGAAATTACCTTACGTGACTCACACCTAGACAAATTTTTATGATCAAGGCATACACACAATGATTTTAACTTTTTGGTATTGCAAACTTTCTTTAAAAGGCAAGCATCGGACACAGGTCTGTATTTACATACAACAAAGTGTCTTAGTTTGACTTAAGGTTTATTTTTAAAGCTAGCAAGACAGCGGTGACAGGTCTGTACCGACGTACAACAAAGCGACTTATCTTGCTAACTCGAATCAAAATAGAGGCAACAGGTATGTACTTACGTACAACAGAGTTACTTGTTTTGACTCTCAATTCAGTATCATGATTTTTCAATTCTTTCCATTTCTTTAAGATGTATAAGGTGTTGCTATACATCCCCAGAAAGTTTGCATACCTCATTTAGAATCAAAGTTTGTATGTCTCTAACATAAAAATTAAGACCAATTGGTCATACATCTAAGTTAGTGACACGTCTGACTTTTTCATGAATATTTTATTAGCCTTGAGACTCCTATATATATTATGTCTACCAACACATCATACAAGATAATGTATAACACTTAGAATTATAGGTGCATTATTTGTGAAAGATAAACACTTAGAGATTGTAAGGACTGTGCTAATTTTCGTCACTTTGAACCTATGCGTCTAAGACTTAACTCATTTTCTGATATTCTCTTTTTTTTCTGTTTTTCATAAGTAAAAGTAAGAAAATATATTAGCCTACTAACTTACTATAAAAGGAAACTATCCTAAGTTACCACACTTACTATAAAAAGAAAGAAAGACTACTGCTATAAAAAGAAATAAAACTCTACTAAGGTCAATTCACTCTGGATTACGCATTCCATTTAGTTGAATCAAATACTCAAAACGTGACTTATCAAAAGCTTTGGTAAATAAATCAGCATTATTATCATCCGTTGCCACTTTTACCAGCTTGATTAAGTTCTTTTCAGCACAATCACGTATAAAATGATGCCTTATGTCTATCTGCTTGGTTTTATTATGCTTAACTGGATTATTAGTAATAGCAATTGTTGACTGGTTATCTATCCTAATAGGAGTATGAGTGTAAGTCAAACCGTGATCCCGCAATTGTTGTTGTATCCATAGAACCTGTGAACATCAACTACCAGCAGCAATATATTCGGCCTCGCACGTTGACACGGCTACCGAAGTCTGTTTCTTGCATTGCCAGGAAACAAGTCTTCCTCCTAGGAACTGACAACCTCCAGTTATTGACTTGCGCATCAAGCTGCATCCTCCGTAGTCTGAATCCTTTAACGCCTCCAATTCCAGATCGCCCTCCGCGTGATACCAAAGTCCCAGCTTCGGTTTCGACTTGAGGTATCGTAGAATCCGCTTCACAGCTGTCATGTGCATCTCTTTCGGATTAGCTTGAAACCTAGCACAAATACAAACAACAAACATAATATCAGGTCTAGAAGCAGTTAAATACATAAGTGACCCAATCATGGCCCGGTATAACGTCGGATCCACATCGGTATCACTTTCAGTACCCGGTCCGAGATTATGATTCACTTGAATCGGCGTGCTGAAATGAGCTGTCAGTTTTGTCCCTTCCATCCCGAAGCGCTCTAATATGTCGTAGACATACTTCATCTGATGGATAAACATGCCCTTCTTCTTTTGGTCAACTTGCAAACCCAGAAGGAAGTTCAACTCACCCATTGCACTCATCTCGAACTTTGACTTCATCACCTTTTCAAAATCCTTGCACATTTGCTCGTCTGATGATCCAAAGATGATATCATCGACGTACACTTGTACCAAGATGAAATGTTATCCTTTTCGCTTCACGAAAAGCGTACAATCTATCCTCCCTCTTTCAAACCCGTTGTCTAGAAGATGGTTGGATAGAGTCTCGTACCATGCCCTTGGTGCTTGATGCAATCCATACCGAGCCTTATCTAATCGATATACTCTGTCTGGATTTTTCAGATCTGTAAACCCGGGCGGCTGTTCCACATACACCAGTTCCTTCACTTTCCCATAAAGGAAAGCACTCTTAACATCTAGTTGATAAACCTTAAAACCCTTGAAGGAAGCAAAAGCCAGAAACAAACGGATGGCTTCAAGCCTTGCCACTGGCGCGAACACCTCATTGTAATCGATTCCTTCCTGTTGGTTGAAACCCTTTACAACTAACCTTGCTTTTTTGCGAGTGACTATACCCCGATCATCTCTCTTGCACTTAAAAACCTATTTGGTTCCTATTGCAACTTCTCCTCGAGGTAACAGAACTAACTCCCACACTTCTAATTTTCTAAATTGTGACAGTTCTTCCTGCATCGCTTCAACCCAAGAGTTGTCTTTTAGTGCCATTTGCACATTTTTAGGCTCTACTTGCGAGATGAAACATGAATAGAGGCAAGTATGAAAGGCCTCGGAGTCGTTTATCATTGACAACAACATTGTGTTGTTATTTAAACTACTCTTAGTCCTCACACCCGCATTGGGATTTCCTATGATGCTTTCTATAGGATGGTTCCTGTTGATCCTAGATGTCTCTATCTCGTCAACTCTCAGATTATCTCCCAAATTAGATCCTATCTCTCCTAACGGGGGAACGACTTCAGACTCCATATTTTAATCCTCGTGGACATTTTCCTCAGAGTTAGAAGTAGTTGTTTGATTTTCGTTTGTAGGCACTTCAGAATCAGTAACTTCTGGAGATCTATCTTCAGTTGATGTAGGCTCGGATGTTGATTGAAAAGTGGTTCTCGGAAAGCTACGACCCTCGTCATTCAGATTTAATGACGACATGTCCTTTTCGATAGTACCTGCATTTTCATCCAAAGGAATGTTAAATGAGTCAAACAGTTTGTCATAATCAAATATCCATTCCGGACCAGTTTGGGGTTCATGTGTATAACTTGTGACATCTATGTTATACACAATCTCTACTGTACCATTAGATTTATTAAAAACCCGTTTGTTTGGTGAGTTCGGCACATAATCTAGGAAGTATCCTTCGTCAGCGTTTTCACCAAACTTAGGTTGATGTTTTGTTTTCATTAAAGTACATGGTACCCCAAAAAGGTTCCAAGCCAGTTAAATTAGGTGGCCTTTTATTCAAAACTTCATAACAGGTTTTGTTCAAAGATTTGACAGTAAGGACCCGATTTAAAACATGGCATGCGGTATTCACTGCCTCCCCCTAAAACATGGTAGGAATCTTTGAATCCGATAACATGGTCCTTGCTGCCTCAATCAATGTCCTGTTTTTCCGTTCGGCCACCCCATTTTGTTGTGGCTCGTAAGGTGCACTAAATTGATGCACTATGCCCTTGATAGGCAATATACACCAATTACTGTGTTTTTAAACTCTGTTCCGTTATCACTTCGAATTCTTTTAACCCTTGTTCCGTATGAATTATCGACTTGGTCTAAGAACCCGATGAGCTTAGCAGCCGTCTCGTCCTTTGTACCTAGAAAGAAAACCCAAGAAAAACGTAAGTAATCATCAGTAATAACTAAACAGTACCAACTACCACCTATACTCCTTTTGTTGATTGGTCCGAAGAGGTCCATATGCAACAAATCGAATGTGGCAGCGATGTAGTTCTGAGTCTTGGACTTGTGTGCCTTCTTGTGTTGTTTTCCTTTCTTGCACGGTAGACACTTATCCTCGAACTGAAAACTCTTCATAGGAACACCTTGCACCAATCCATTTTTCGTAATATAGTTCATCTTTCTCAGATGCAAGTGTGTCATGCGTCTGTGCCATAAAACCCACTCAGTCTCTGAAGCTTTAGATAGCAGACAAATTGGTCCCATCGAAGATTCCGGCTTGTTCATGTCGAGCATGTACAGGTCATTCTTCCTTGGAGCCCTCATCAGTATCCACTATTCAGGTATTTTGAACCCCGGTTTTAGCACTAACGCCTCAGTATCAGTAAAGAGTACTGAGTTCTTCTTATCACAGATTTGAGATACACTAATGAGATTGTGAACCAGTTTATCAACGTGATAAACTTGATCCAATTTGATCGTCCCATTAGTGACCACTCCAGTACCCGTGATATTTCCTCCTTTGTTACCAGCGAATGATACAAAGCCCCGATTCCCTCCCTTGAAGTCTGCAAGTAGACTTCTCTCCCCTGTCATGTGCCTGGAGCAACCACTGTCGACGAACCATTTGTTGTTTGGAACTGTAGTTATCTCCTGCACATGAAAGAAAATAGGTTAGTCATCACGGGGAATCCAAGCCATAACTGACTTGGTAATACCATTCTCGTCCACATACTTAAACTCTTTCAAATACCCATCTTTCCTTTCAGGTGACTTGGGTCTTTGAACTGGAGTCTGTTGTGGTGCCGAGTGATTTAAGTTCACTCTTTGCCTTTGTGTAGGCATTTGCTGTGGAGCTCTTGAATAATTATGATTATATGTCAATTCCGATTGATATCCCTGAGCTCTACCCGGTGTGTGATGTCTAACAGGAGTGTGAGACCTAACCGGAGTGTAAGCTCTGCTAGGTGTAGTACTCCTATATTGTTGTTGCGGTCCAGACCTAGATTGATTAATGACTCGATTTGGTGAATTAGTCCTAATCACTTCTTTTGATCGACCTGACACCGGTTTTTGTTTCACAGCAGATTTAGGTGCAGCTTGCACAGTTTTCTCGGTATTTTGAGAACTACTAGTGCTTGTAACACTTGTAGACGGCTTAGGTTGTTCTTGCTTTCCCATCTTAGGTGTAGTATCTACTTTCCTATGTGGACAGCTAGAAGCAACATGCCCCCTTTCGTGACATCTAAAGCAAGACATTTTATCAATTGACTTTTTGTGTGCGCCCTTTGATTTAGGTGTCTCGCTAGTGTCTGGTTCTCTTGGTTCCACTATTGCGACTGGCTCATCATCCTGATCATTAAAGTCAATTTTGTGTTGGCCTACAGGTTTTTCACTAGAGGATGGCACAAATTTAACTTTCTCAATCTTGATAGTATTATCAGACACCTTAGTTTCATTTTCCTTTACAGTTTCAGACACTGGTTCCGGTAATTCCTCTGAGTCAACTGATTTCTCAATTTTCTCCTGAGGTTGAGGTACATAGTTATCGTTGAAAGGTGGAGGACTCTCATGATATCCTAGACCTACAGGCTTCTTAGACTGACGCTGTGCATCTAAGATTTTCCCTAGGTTAAGAGATGAGTTCCTAAACTTTTCAAGTTTACTATTTACCTCAGCTACCTTTACCTTAGATACAGCTAGCTCTATGTCTTTGGTTTTAAGCTCCTTGGTTAATGCCTCAACATGTTCATACATGAGTTCTAACCTAACACACTGTTCGCTCAGTTTGTCCTTTAGAACTATAACATCCTGTGCATCAGCCTTAAGCTTATCCCTAAGATCTTGCTTTATATCTACTAGGCTAGCATTATCCGTTTTTAACAATTCATTTTGAGCAGATATGGTATGATGTGATTCTAGTACTAAATTTAACCTATCGTTAGATGTAGCACATAAAACACACAACTCATGGAAAGGAGAAAAGTTCAGACTTACCTTGGTATGATCTGATTCTACGTTGCACATCTGAGCGGCAAACTCCAGAATAGACTGATCAGCTGATTTTTCTACCCACATCGGACTGCTTTCACTCTGACTATTGTCCCTTGTGGTTTCCTCTGCCCCTTCACTTCCAGTCTCAGTCACTTCAGCCGTAAAGGCTCTAGCATTCGACTCCGGATGTGTGCTCCAGTCATAAGTTCCATCAAGCTGTCTGTCTGATGTGACATTGGATAACAGACCAGCTATATTCGCTTGACTGGTAGAACTACTCGGAAGATATCGCCCTTGTGATTGGTTCTGATACTGTCCCTGTTGATTCTGATACTGTCCCTGGCAATTTTCTAACTTCGGTCTCTGACACTCTCTAGCGAAGTGTCCGAACCCTTGACAGTTGTAACATTTAACCTTGGACTTATCGAATCCAATCTTATTGTTACTCACATTCAGATTTCTTCCCATCCTTTTGATGAACCTCTTAACTCTCTGAGTTACCATGGCCAGTTGCGATTGCAGATCCATCTCTTCAAGATCATCAGGGTCTACCTGATCGTAATCCTCATCCCAAAGCGCAGGATCGTTGATTTTGCCCTGAACGCAATTGTCGTAAGCGGCCACGAATGAAGCCAACAGGTTCAGACGGTCTTCAGCCGATTTTGCACTCATAGGGATCTTTGAATATCCTTAAGATGTAGATGCTGGTGTAGCCTGATCTTGCTTGTGTTCTGGTTTAGCAAACCCTAAGAGAGCCCTATTGTAACACCCCAAAATTAGTAAAGTGCTTAAGTAATAACTAATTACGATAATTGGGTTATTAAACGTAATGTTTTGTTATCTGTAACACCCCGAAATTTGCAAAGCCATTGAATATTATTTGGTATGACATAAAAATGGTTTAACGTTGTGTTTTAACCCATTTAGTATAATTATGCCAAACCCATCTATTTGGGTATTAAACTATTTAGTTGTTGCGTTAAATAGCTTTGTACTTTAATTTCATATAAACGATGTGTTGGGAGGGGATATTTGGTTATTTTGCAAAGTTGAGGGGTGGGATTGGCCAAAGGCCAAAAACCCACACCCTTTTCTCCCTTTGAACCGTCCAACACATAGCACACACACACTTCTCATTTTTTTGGCTTTTGAGAGAAAAGAAGAGAGAAAGAGGTGAATGAGCTAGGGTTTTCCTTGGATGATCAAGTTTTGCAAGACTTGAGGCTAAATCTTGGATCTTTAATCTTCATTGAAGGTATATTCATCTTCTACTCCACTCCATTCCCCTCGTCTTCTCCATTTCATCTATTTTGGAGAATGGAACCCAAATGGGTTTAAGTTGAGTTGTTTAGTAAATGCTCTAAAATTTTAATATGTTGTTATATGATCAAAATGGAGCCAAAATATGTAACTACATTGGTGGTTCGTGTTAGTTTCGTTTGACATCCACCTTTGAGCTCATTTAGGGCTCATATAGAGAAAAAGATGAAAGGTAGTGTTTTTATGTTTTTGGAGCATGAAATAAGTTCAAATATGTTTAAAAATGATTTATTAATCATTTGGGAGTAGTGGAAATTGATAGAACTCAAATCGGGGTTTCGAGTCAAAACCGCACACCAAGTGTTCGGTGAAATGCCCCAACGAGTTCACAATCATGTTTGGATTGAATTTTAATGAGTAATCATATTTGAATGTTTAAATATAGTCTAAATGTATTAATTGGTGTTATAGTATTGATTAGAAGTGAATCCGGGCTCATTTGGAGCTCGGTGTTGCCGGTTGGAACATTCGGTAGTTTCGGGACTTGTTTGGAGCCCATACGAACTCCAACGAATCATGGAATGATAGAACATGATAATATTATGTTTAGAAGTGTTTAAATGACCTTATTATGCTATTCATATGGTTGGAAAAGTCCCGTTCAAGTGTCGGATGCATTTATGAAAGTTGGGTGGAAGTTTTGAGCATTTATGACATTTCAGGTGCAGAGGGGGGCCAACAGGTTGTAGGTCGCGGTGCTACCCCCACTGGGTCGCGCCATGACCACCCTACTGCCCCTGGAATGTGTTTTGATCGGTCGGGGGGTCCATCTCTCCTCTTCAGAATGAATAACTGCAGTTCTCTGTCAAAGAACCAGCTAATAATACCTCATGAGAGACTTTCTGCCCTCGAAATTCTCATTTTCTTCTTCATCTTCGGCTTTTCTTTCTTTTCTTCTTTCTTGAACCACAGATTCATTAAATCAGCCCTGGATGGCTCTTTTTCTGCTTCTTCAAGTTCAGAGTCTTCGACCGAGGCTATTTTGATCTCATCTATATCAATCACATTGTGATTATCTCGCACATATAACTCCATGATAGGCTGTGAATTGACAATCACTTCGTTGACATTATCGTCCTCGTCTTCTATCACTTCATCATCAGATCTGCAATCGACTATATCCTCCGGTACGAATTCTCCTTCCTCCAACTCCTCTATCTCTTCTTCAAAATCAAATTCCATTACTTCTTCCTCAATATCTCTCAAGGCGTCTATCATTTTGCTTTCATAAGTCTTTGAAGAACCAGCCTCACCCCCTTGTCCTCCTTCAACACCACTTTGACTAGGCTCCCCCTGAAGTTCAGCATATAGAGCAGCAGGAAAATCTACTGGCTCACTCTCTTTTGGTGCAATGGTATCATTGCCATCGTCATCACCTTCCCTTCGCTGCTCCTCAACATCTTTACAACTTGTCTCCCCCTGAGCTTATAAATTTTTCATTAGCTGCTCAATAAGGGACATCATTGTTTTGAATTCTGCCGCTTGATCTGCAACAAAAGTTTTAAGCTCAAGATTCTCTTTTTCAATCTTTCTAACATATTTCTTCAACTCAGCATTATCTTTGTCAACATTGGCGTTACACGCCTGTATTTCCCCGATAGCTTAAGTCAACTGAAAAATTTGGACTTGTTGGAAGTCAACCCTGCTCCTGAACTCAGAAAACCTTTGATTATCTGTGAAGGTTGATGAAGTGGTTGGAATTGATTGGATGGGAGTTGGGATGATTGGTGAGGGAATGGATGTTTGAACAGGTGGTGGTGGTGACGGAATGGATGTTGGTTCTGATGACTGAGCGGTAGGCATTTCTGGCTCAGAAGCAGAGGCTGATGAAGCTCCCTGCATAAAACGGTGCCTTTTAGCCCTATGCCTAGGTACCAAAGGAATAGGATCCTTAGCCTCGAAGTTTGAGTCATCCGCATCTGAATCTCTTGATGCTCTTCTCCTTCTAGGTTCTTCATCAATCACTACTAACCTCGATCCATATGTGCCTATGTGAATAGACGGATCTTCTGTCACTGTGGTTGGTGCCTCATCCTCTAGTTCTTCTGCTTCTTTTGACTCAGATTCTGAAGTTGTCAATGCTTGATCTGCTTCCTCAGGCATGTATTCATCTATCTGTCGGTAAATTTCATCGTCATCTGCTGGAGGTTCCAGAATATTTCCAATAAGCTCAGACGTAATTTCCTCATTGGCATGCGGCCCCTGCGCCCATATTTCTTCCAAAGTTTTTGTGAAGACCACCCCTTACGGGGCAGTGCTCACTAGTCTAGGTCCCACAAATTGCAATACGATATCAACCATACTAAGATAGGGTAATTAATTGCGGAATTAAAAATTACATGTACATACAGATTAGGATTTAAGTTTACATATTTCAAAATAAAGTTATAAAAGGGTAACATCTAATCTAGTCATAACATCATACATCACGTCAAGTCTACCCAGAACCACCACATTTGCTGTCTTCCAATCAGTACCAGAGAGTTTGTTGAGTAGTGGTCTAAGAAAGCTTCAAAACTTGGATCTTGAATGACCTAAGTACTAGGTCCTGCAGGTGATTTTCCTTTGGCTTTTCCTGTAAAATATTAAAGCAACATCTGTAAGCAACGCTTAGTGAGTTTATAGATTTTCAATATCAACATGCGTGTCAAGCGGAGTCTTTAGTCTTAGCGTGATATGTCTTGGCTGCCGCTACAGCCCTCATGATTGAGATATAGAATCATAGAATCGGATGATGTTCAAGCCACACTCACGCTTAAATCGTGGGGATCAGCCACATACTGGGCTAGCTACCAGTAAGTCAATATGGCGGAACATCGGAGGTCATTACCAAGTTCATAAGAACTGGTGAAATAGCCGGGTCTAGAACAATAGACCATAAGGGCTAGTCAAGCTGAATCAATCTATCAAATGTCTGATTAGTGATATAAGCATATGTCTTAGAAGTCATGATAGCAATGAATCATAAAGCAAAGTCTGAAGCAATATTAAATGCAATATGAAAAGATAATCAAATAGCTATCATGATCCACTGGGCAACACCCATCCATGGTGTGCACAGGTCTCATTCCAGCTGATAAAGAGAATATCAATAAATCTATCAGCAACAATATATCTCAACCGGATCTATGCATGTTCAATCTGAATATCTATAACTCACAGGTCTGGGTCTTGGTCAAACAGATATATGAATCTGCCACCTGAGTTATCTCAGGATTTTGTCAATCTGCAATCTGTCAATCAATTCTCTGACCCGCTTTTAAGTTTTTTAAAAATCTTTGTCTTTATGTTCAGAATTTCACTGAACCTGTCCAGAATTATATCATATAAATCCCATATCAATATCATCATCATTATCATGGAATTTCATCATCTTTTGGTCATTAAAGTCTTTAATTCTATCTGATTCTGATAACTTTCAGTTCATCAATATTTTGTTCGATCATATTCTTTATTCCTTTAAATTTGCCAATAGTTCTCTAAATATATATATATATAACAATTTATATATATTTATATGGACATTTATTTTAACTAAAATATTAAAATATAATAATTGCATTTCGGACCATTAATTTCGGATTAGCCCAGATTGGGATCCGGATTTGGATCGTTCGGATCCGGACACAACCGAATTGGGGACCAAATTGGCTACCGAATTCGGACTTGGTACATCCGAATTAGCATTGGTTCCGAAATCAGTATCATTTTCAATATAAGCACTGAATTTCGGATCATTAAAACCCGAAATAGTGATATCCGAATTTGTGAAGCATCCGAATTGGACCCATCATCCGAACCGAATCATAGGTCCGAAATGGACAACATTCGAATTCGGTCCTACCCGAATTCGGATCCATACTTAGCATTTTTCCCAGAAATTGTTCTTGGTGTTCATCATATTGTTCATACGGATTTTTCATAAAAATTACTAAAACTCATTTTTATTAACATGCAATGTTATATAAGGTTGTATTAACATTATTTGAATGTTTTTATATAATTTCTTTGATCAAAAACATCTTAATTTAATCAAGATCATCCAAGAACTCATAATTTTCTCAAGAACACATATATTAACAAAATTTCCGATTTTTAATTAATTTTGAATGATCTAACTATAAAATTTTATTTCTTTAACATCTATTAACTTAAATTCATCATAATCTACAAAATTCTTATACATGCAACCTAAAATTTCTCCTTTTTAATTCTTTGGTTTCGGTTTTTACCAAAACCGAACCAAAACACATAAATTTCAAGTTTTATCAAAATAATTACCTTTAATTCTTGTAGATTCTTGTTGTTGAAGGATTGTTGTAACTTCTTCTTTGATTGCTTCCCAAATTTATTGCAAATTTTATGAACTTTCTTGATGATTTTGTTGAAATTTCCGTGAGCTTAGAGAGAGATTAGAGAGAGAGAGTGAAATTTGAGTTAATGATCTTTAGTGATCATTAATTCGGCTTTTATATCTCCATTTGATCACATTTGTAATCTTAACCCACTTAAACTTTTGTATTTTATATCTCTTTTATTTTACTTAATTATATCATAAATATAATTTAAAATTATATTTACTTAATCCATTTTCATATTTTATTTAATAATCGCAACATAAATAATATAATATAATAAAATTATATTATTAACTCAAAACTTAAGCATTACATGACTGACTAAAAGTTAGGTTGTCACAGAATGGGCTCCACCACGCACAAACTTCGTCCCCGAAGTTAGCTAGATTCGAACAGACTGGGATAAGTAGCTTTCATGACATCTCTCGATTCCCAAGACTGATGCGAACCTTTGTGGTGTTTCCACTGGACGAGCACCATCTGTATTTCTTTATTTCTAAGCTTCTTAGTCTTTGAGTCCAGAATACGTTCTGGCTCTTCAACCACGCGAAGCTTCTCATCTATCTGTAGGTTAACGTGTGGTATCTGTACTTCTCTTTCGTCAGCTAGGCTTTTTCTCAAATGACTAACATGGAATACAGGGTGTATTCCAGCTAAGTCCGCTGGTAGATCAAGACGATAAGACTGATTTCCAATCTTTTCGACGATCTTGAACGGTCCGATAAATCTCGGAGCTAACTTGTTTCTTTTAATGAACCGTACCACATTCTTCATTGGGGATACTTTCAGCATCACCCAATCGTTAACTGCAAAACTGATGGATCTATGCCGATTGTCATAATATCACTTCTGCCTGATTTGAGCTTCAAGAATATTCCTTCTAACAAGTTGAATTTTCTCGTGAGTCAACTGTAGAAGGGCAGGTCCTGCTATTGGCGATTCGCCTGTTTCTCGCCAACAGGTAGGAGTTCTGCACTTTCTTCCGTATAAAGCTTCAAAAGGAGCCATCTTGATTGTTGAATGATAACTGTTATTGTATGAAAATTCGACCAACGGCAAGTGGTCATCCCAGTTACCACCTAAATCAAGAATACAGGCACGAAGCATATCTTCGAGAGTTAGAATAGTACGCTCACTCTGGCCATCTGCATTTGGATGATAAGCAGTACTCATAGAAATCCGAGTACCCATCCCATCTTGTAGTGCTTGCCAGAATCTGGATGTGAAGCGACTATCACGATCAGATACAATAGACTTTGGCACACCGTGACGAGAAATAATTTCTGTGATGTACAACTGTTCCAATCTATCCAGAGAATAAGTTTCTTTCATTGGAATGAAATGTGCTGATTTCGTTAATCGATCCACGACTACCCAGATGGAGTCGTGCTGTCTTTTGGTTTTCGGCAGCTTTGTGATGAAATCCATAGTTATATGCTCCCACTTCCATTCAGGAACTGGTAGTGGTTGCATATCCCCGAAGGGTTTCTGATGTTCTGCTTTTACCATCTGACAGACTTTGCAGCTTTCAACACGTTTTCCGATGTCTTTCTTCATTCCTGGCCACCAGTAGTCAGCTTTCAGATCAAAATACATCTTTGAGCTGCCAGGATGAACAGATAACTTGGACTGATGAGCTTCGGATAGAAGGGTGCTACGGATTGAACCATACTTAGGAACCCAGATTCGGTTTCCCTTGAGATAGTGAAGTCCCAAATGGTTCAGAGTCAGAAATTGTAGTTGCCCTTTTAGATTTTCAGAATCTATGTTCTCTTCTTTCAGCGCTTCAGTTTGAGCAATTCTGATGTCTTCAATAAGATCAGAAGAGAATATTACAGGAGTTAAGGCATAGCAGCACTTTTCTGGATACACTTTTCTACTCAATGCATCCGCGACAACATTTGCTTTGCCGGGATGATATAAGATCTCGCAATCATAATCCTTGATAAGCTCCAAGGAACGACGCTGCTTCATATTCAGATCTTTTTGAGTGAAAAGATGTTTGAGACTCTTGTGATCGGTGTAGAGCTGACACCGAGTCCCATATAGATAGTGACGCCAAATTTTTAAAGCAAAGGTAACGGCAGCCAACTCAAGATCATGAGTTGGTGCACTTTTCTCATAGTCTTTTAATTGCCTTGAAGCGTAGGCAATTACTTTTCCCCTTTGCATAAGAACACATCCTAAGCCAGTACCAGATGCATCGCTGTAAACAACGAAATCGTCATTGCCTTCTGGCAAGGCTAGGATTGGCGCTTGAATAAGTTTCTGTTTCAGAATATCAAATGCCTCTTGCTGTTTATCGGTCCAAACGAAAGGAGTATTCTTTCGTTTAGCATCGTAAGCGGCACAGCAATCTTTGAGAAGTCCTTTATGAATCGCCGATAATAACCGGCCAATCCAAGGAAACTTCGGATCTCAGAGGCATTACGAGGCGTTTGCCATTTCTGAACGGCCTCGACTTTCGAAGGATCAACGGAAATCCCTTCGCCAGAAACAACATGGCCAAGGAACTGGATCTATAAAAATCAAAGTAGGAATTCAAGTTCTGATGTAAATCAAAGAATACTTAGGAAATAGCTCAAGACATATATAATAGAAATTATACCTGTCTGAGCCAAAATTCGCACTTAGAGAATTTTGCGTAGAGTCTTTTTTTTCTTAATAACTCTAGCAATTGCCGCAGATGGATAGAATGATCAGCCTCCGTTTTGGAGTAAATCAGAATATCGTCTATGAACACGATAACTGATTTATCCAACATTGGTCTGCACACACGATTCATGAGATCCATGAATGCCGCTGGTGCATTTGTCAGTCCGAAAGGCATTACGAGAAATTCGTAATGACCGTATCTTGTACGGAAAGCTGTCTTCGGTATATCCTCATTTCTAACTTTCAACTGATGATACCCAGAACGGAGATCTATCTTTGAGAAATAACTAGCTCCTTGTAGTTGATCAAACAGATCATCAATCCTGGGCAGAGGATATTTATTCTTTATGGTAACCTTGTTCAACTCGCGGTAGTCGATGCACATACGGAAGGTTCCGTCTTTCTTTTTGACAAATAAGACTGGTGCACCCCACGGAGAAGAACTCAGTCGGATAA
Organism: Centrapalus pauciflorus; assembly: GCA_020465985.1. NCBI lineage: Eukaryota > Viridiplantae > Streptophyta > Magnoliopsida > Asterales > Asteraceae > Centrapalus > Centrapalus pauciflorus. The sequence continues at coordinate 70,029 of JAANYP010000174.1, forward strand.
ACCCCTTCTCTAACAGTTCTTGCAGTTGCTTTGACATTTCCTGCATTTCTGCAGGTGCAAGTCTGTATGGAGCTTTTGCGATAGGAGCCGCACCAGGAACCAAGTCAATACTGAACTCGACTTGTCGTTCCGGTGGCACTCCGGAAATGTCATTAGGAAATACGTCTGGGAACTCACAGACGATAGGAATATCGGACAAAGATTTCTTTTCAGAGCTGGACTCAGATAGAGCATAACAAAGGTAAGAGTCGTGACCTTTAGACAAGTATTTGTGAGCCTTTTCTATAAACAATGTGCACCTTTCCTCTTCTCGCCCTTGATCTCCAATACTCGGCCGTCTGAAGACTTGATTCTGATGACTTGCCGGTTGCAGATAATTGTAGCCTCGTTGTTCATTAGCCAATCCATGCCGATGATGACGTCAAACTCTTTCAAGGGAATCGGGATAAGGTCCAGGTTGAACACGATATTATCAACAAGCAGAGTACAATTACGGTAAACAGAATCAGCCATAACATAACTGTTACTGGCTGTCTCAATGTCAAGTACAACAGGAAGCTTTGACGGGGACTTATATAATCTTTGAGCAAAAGATGTCGATATGAAAGAACGACTAGCGCCAGAATCAAATAGCACACGAGCAGGTATCGTATTTAACAGAAACGTACCGGTGACTACGTCAGGTGTTTCTCTCGCTTCCTCGGCTGTTATTTGAAAAGCTCGAGTCTTTGCAGTCGGCGTTGCAGCAGAACTCTTAACTGTAGACCCTCCAGCTGATAACTGAGACTGATAACGCGACCCGCTACGACACTGATACATAAAGTGTCCCCTTTTTCCACATTTTGCACATCCACGTCCTTGCTGTGGACATTCTTCACTACTATGACCGATCATGTTGCACGCGAAGCAAGTAACGTCATCCGGATTACATAGTCCCATGTGTGATCTTCGGCATCGCTTACAGAATCGTGGCTCGTTCGTGAGGGAGTAAACTTGTGTTTTCTGTTGTGAACTATGCTGATGGGATTGCTGAGATTGTGACTGAGACTTATTTGGCCTAAAGAATCTGCCAAATCGCTGTTTCTTTGGAGGAGACGGATTCATCGGGTTAGTAGACGGAGCGTATAGTTGATCGCCGTACTCTAAGTATCCTCGCTCAATCTGTCTCGCTGCTTCTACCATTTCCAGATAACTCTTATATTTGATAGCACTCATCGGATGTCTGTATCTTGGATTGAGTCCTACACGGAATCTATTCATCTTTCTTTCTTCGGTAGCAACTTGGTATGATGAGTAACCGCATAGTCGTGAAAACTCGTGTTCGTATTCATCAACTGTCTTCGTCCCCTGAGTCAGTTGCATTAATTGGACTTCCATCTTATCTCGCTGGTCAACCGGGCAGTATTTCGCGTTGAACATATCAAGAAACTGCTCCCATTCAAGAGTCTGAATTATTTCTTCGCCATATATGCTTCTCTGGGTTTTCCACCAAGCACGGGCAGCTCCGACAAATAACGCGGACGCATAACTCACTTTCTTAGAGTCTAAGCAATCAGAAATCCGGAAGATTTCTTCAGTGTGGCTAATCCAATCCATCGCCTGAATCGGATTAACTGTTCCTTCAAAATTCAACGCACCGCTAGCTTTAAAATCCTTAAACTTGCAGCCTTTTGGCTGAGCAATTTGAGTTTCGGGATTTGAATTATCAGAATCAGATTCATTGGTCTGGACTTGCTTTTCTTTTCTTTTATTTTTCTTATCTTCACGTCTTTTAGCTTCGGCCTCATCTCTGGCCTGAAACTGTTCTTGCATTATTTTGTTTTGTTGTTCTGAGTGTTGGGCTAGAAATTGTTGCATCATTTCAAACATTTGTTGTGGATTCATGTTGCTGGGAATATCACCTGATCCTGATCCTGACATCTTCTACTGAAAATTAAAATCAATTAACTATCAGTTTATAGACTTAGATCTATGTACCCTTTTTCCCATCCTAACAGTCTGTACATCCTATCTCAGTTCAAACCACCTAAATGATTGATACATATGTATTGCTTCAGTTTGAGATCAAGTATACTTACGTAATGCTTGATTCACTCAAACTAGGGCTCTGATACCATCCTGTGAAGACCACCCCTTACGGGGCAGTGCTCACTAGTCTAGGTCCCACAAATTGCAATACGATATCAACCATACTAAGATAGGGTAATTAATTGCGGAATTAAAAATTACATGTACATACAGATTAGGATTTAAGTTTACATATTTCAAAATAAAGTTATAAAAGGGTAACATCTAATCTAGTCATAACATCATACATCACGTCAAGTCTACCCAGAACCACCACATTTGCTGTCTTCCAATCAGTACCAGAGAGTTTGTTGAGTAGTGGTCTAAGAAAGCTTCAAAACTTGAATCTTGAATGACCTAAGTACTAGGTCCTGCAGGTGATTTTCCTTTGGCTTTTCCTGTAAAATATTAAAGCAACATCTGTATGCAACGCTTAGTGAGTTTATAGATTTTCAATATCAACATGCGTGTCAAGCGGAGTCTTTAGTCTTAGCGTGATATGTCTTGGCTGCCGCTACAGCCCTCATGATTGAGATATAGAATCATAGAATCGGATGATGTTCAAGCCACACTCACGCTTAAATCGTGGGGATCAGCCACATACTAGGCTAGCTACCAGTAAGTCAATATGGCGGAACATCGGAGGTCATTACCAAGTTCATAAGAACTGGTGAAATAGCCGGGTCTAGAACAATAGACCATAAGGGCTAGTCAAGCTGAATCAATCTATCAAATGTCTGATCAATGATGTAAGCATATGTCTTAGAAGTCATGATAGCAATGAATCATAAAGCAAAGTCTGAAGCAATATTAAATGCAATATGAAAAGATAATCAAATAGCTATCATGATCCACTGGGCAACACCCATCCATGGTGTGCACAGGTCTCATTCCAGCTGATAAAGTGAATATCAATAAATCTATCAGCAACAATATATCTCAACCGGATCTATGCATGTTCAATCTGAATATCTATAACTCACAGGTCTGGGTCTTGGTCAAACAGATATATGAATCTGCCACCTGAGTTATCTCAGGATTTTGTCAATCTGCAATCTGTCAATCAATTCTCTGACCCGCTTTTAAGTTTTTTAAAAATCTTTGTCTTTATGTTCAGAATTTCACTGAACCTGTCCAGAATTATATCATATAAATCCCATATCAATATCATCATCATTATCATGGAATTTCATCATCTTTTGGTCATTAAAGTCTTTAATTCTATCTGATTCTGATAACTTTCAGTTCATCAATATTTTGTTCGATCATATTCTTTATTCCTTTAAATTTGCCAATAGTTCTCTAAATATATATATATAACAATTTATATATATTTATATGGACATTTATTTTAACTAAAATATTAAAATATAATAATTGCATTTCGGACCATTAATTTCGGATTAGCCCGGATTGGGATCCGGATTCGGATCGTCCGGATCCGGACACATCCGAATTGGGGACCGAATTGGCTACCGAATTCGGACTTGGTACATCCGAATTAGCATTGGTTCCGAAATCAGTATCATTTTCAATATAAGCACCGAATTTCGGATCATTAAAACCCGAAATAGTGATATCCGAATTTGTGAAGCATCCGAATTGGACCCATCATCCGAACCGAATCATAGGTCCGAAATGGACAACATCCGATTTCGGTCCTACCCGAATTCGGATCCATACTTAGCATTTTTCCCAGAAATTGTTCTTGGTGTTCATCATATTGTTCATACGGATTTTTCATAAAAATTACTAAAACTCATTTTTATTAACATGCAATGTTATATAAGGTTGTATTAACATTATTTGAATGTTTTTATATAATTTCTTTGATTAAAAACATCTTAATTTAATCAAGATCATCCAAGAACTCATAATTTTCTCAAGAACACATATATTAACAAAATTTCCGATTTTTAATTAATTTTGAATGATCTAACTATAAAATTTTATTTCTTTAACATCTATTAACTTAAATTCATCATAATCTACAAAATTCTTATACATGCAACCTAAAATTTCTCCTTTTTAATTCTTTGGTTTCGGTTTTTACCAAAACCGAACCAAAACACATAAATTTCAAGTTTTATCAAAATAATTACCTTTAATTCTTGTAGATTCTTGTTGTTGAAGGATTGTTGTAACTTCTTCTTTGATTGCTTCCCAAATTTATTGCAAATTTTATGAACTTTCTTGATGATTTTGTTGGAATTTCCGTGAGCTTAGAGAGAGAGTAAAATTTGAGTTAATGATCTTTAGTGATCATTAATTCGGCTTTTATATCTCCATTTGATCACATTTGTAATCTTAACCCACTTAAACTTTTGTATTTTATATCTCTTTTATTTTACTTAATTATATCATAAATATAATTTAAAATTATATTTACTTAATCCATTTTCATATTTTATTTAATAATTGCAACATAAATAATATAATATAATAAAATTATATTATTAACTCAAAACTTAAGCATTACATGACTGACTAAAAGTTAGGTTGTTACAGTTTTGACCCTTGGATCAGAGACGGGTGCTGCACTTGACGGGCCAGCCTGTTCTGGCTCTTGCACGCTTCTCACAGAAGGCCTAGAAGCCTGAGTTTGACGAGCTGATGGCTGTTGCCTCCTCCTTCGTTGCTGAGGCCTAGGCTGTTGCGGTTGCTGTTGTTGTTGTTGTTGCGGCTGCTGTGGCATTTGAACTTCCCCTGCCCAGTTTGCACCTTCGGGGACTTGAAAATCTGGAATAATGACTGCACCGAAAAGTGGTGCCTCTACCGGCCTAGCCAAAGCACCTCTGTGTGCTTGGCAATCTGCAAATATCCTTTTATCAATAACAACAACACTTTGAAGATCGTTAAGCTGCGGCAAGTTCGGCAGGAAATATCTTATCAACATCATTACAAATCTCGGATATAAAAAAAATCTTTTTCGTGCCGGAGCCGTTATTTGATGAACGAACTCTGCAAAGAACATCTTTGAATAGCTGAATCTCTGATTGTAGACCAGCGCGATCATCCCCGACTGAATTTTTGAAACGATATAATCAAACCCTGCTTTCTTGGCAGCAAAATACACCATAAAGACGTGTGCGAGATATCTCCATTGACTGATCAGCCCACTCTTCATGTATGAGGACTTAGTCACATCCAAACTATATCCCATTCTGATAAATGCAGCTTGCCTGATTGCTAACGGAAAGTCAATTGGCCCATTTTCTTGCTCCGGAGAGCCTAGCTGCAATACTCGACGCAACACGTCAGCTGAAAACACTAGAGGGTGTCCAGCAATCCTCGTCCTTAATACTGTTGGAATAACAGTACAATCAACTGGTAAATGATCCCAAAATTCACGAACGTATGGGATTACTATCTGAATGTTATGCGACAGTGCATAAGAAATCCTCGAACCGACCAAAAAATCCACCATTTGGCGGTATGCTTGAGCCTCAGGCAGCTCATGGTCAGGAGAAATGACCATATTATGCTTTTGAATAAAAGCTCTATCTGCCATATCTGCACAATAAAGAATATAAAATATTAGAATTATCCATATAAACATAAACTTGTTTAAATTCAAACTTGTTTTATCTTGGACTTGTGTAAGTACCAAATCCAACATATATGAATTTCTACAAGTTTAACTTAATTTTTAAGCAAATAATTCGAATATAATGGTAAACTCGAATGACAATTTCGAAACAACCATAGTTTCGAATTTATTGGTTGATTCGAGTTTAATGACAAACTCGAATCAACGATCAAATTCGAACTTATGAACAAAGTCGAACATGTCGGTTTGAATGACAACAAAAATCCAAGATTTCAACCATTTTAGACTTAGAAAATTACATCCATTAGTCCTAATAGGTTCTAATCAAAGATATTTGTAATCAATTTGATGTTTCACCGGTTCAAAGTTTATTATTTTGAAATACAAACTTCACACCATGAAAACTTCAAAATCGAGTGATTTTGGCTCAAATGGAGTCTAAAACCACCTAAATCTTGTACAATATTGTTGATTATACCTAGATTTGTTAGTAGTCTCGAACACAAATGGACAAAAAATCGACAAATAGTAGAGAACTCGAATACGGCAAAGTCGAACACACAAACTCGAAATCTCTCAGACTAAACTCGAAGGCTCAAATTCGAAAGTAGGTGATAATGACTTGTCACTGTTGACCTATCTATACTATCCACCTTCGAGTTTGTGACATCTTTCGAATTTAATGCCAAACTCAAAGTCCCTGCAAAATTCGAACATGCATTTCATTTCGAATTTAGCTTAAAGTCGAATTTGAACTTGAAAATTTTGAAAATTTTGAAAATCTTTGAAACAAATTCAACTTTTACAACTTTTTCGTGTAACGGAATAAACTATGCCAAATCTTTTACCCTACGCACAAGATTTTCACGCAGTGTTTATTTTATTCAACTAGGAATGCATCCTCAGTAATTTTGACCTTTTTCCTAAGTAAAAATAAAATAAAAATGAAGTAAAAAGTAAAAAATAAAATAGTATAAATTAAAGTTAAAATTGTGAACAAAAATTAAACTTAGACTAATCGAGATTATTTTAAAATATACAACCTATACTAAACATTTAACATAATATTTTTGGCGAGTATAGTCAAAGAAAGGTTAAATCAGATAGCGGTGTCAAATACGCACTTTCAGTATTGAAACTTTCACACTTAGGAATTTTTGATTTCTTTTTATTGTTTGTCGTGACACACATTTCTAGCCGATTGTTGGTATTATTTTCCCTTTAAACATGTTACACTTCGGAATATCCCTTGGCCATTTTATTTATCAAGAAATTACCTTACGTGACTCACACTTAGACAAATTTTTATGATCAAGGCATACACACAATGATTTTAACTTTCTGGTATTGCAAACTTTCTTTAAAAGGCAAGCATCGGACACAGGTCTGTATTTACATACAACAAAGTGTCTTAGTTTGACTTAAGGTTTATATTTAAAGCTAGCAAGACAACGGTGACAGGTCTGTACCGACGTACAACAAAGCGACTTATCTTGCTAACTCGAATCAAAATAGAGGCAACAGGTATGTACTTACGTACAACAGAGTTACTTGTTTTGACTCTCAATTCAGTATCATGATTTTTCAATTCTTTCCATTTCTTTAAGATGTATCTGGTGTTGCTATACATCCCCAGAAAGTTTGCATACCTCATTTAGAATCAAAGTTTGTATGTCTCTAACATAAAAATTAAGACCAATTGGTCATACATCTATGTTAGTGACACGTCTGACTTTTTCATGAATATTTTATTAGCCTTGAGACTCCTATATGTATTATGTCTACCAACACATCATACAAGATAATGTATAACACTTAGAATTATAGGTGCATTATTTGTGAAAGCTAAACACTTAGAGATTGTAAGGACTGTGCTAATTTTCGTCACTTTGAACCTATGCGTCTAAGACTTAACTCATTTTCTGATATTCTCTTTTTTTTTCTGTTTTTCATAAGTAAAAGTAAGAAAATATAATAGCCTACTAACTTACTATACAAGGAAACTATCCTAAGTTACCACACTTACTATAAAAAGAAAGAAAGACTACTGCTATAAAAAGAAATAAAACTCTACTAAGGTCAATTCACTCTGGATTACGCATTCCATTTAGTTGAATCAAATACTCAAAACGTGACTTATCAAAAGCTTTGGTAAATAAATCAGCATTATTATCATCCGTTGCCACTTTTACCAGCTTGATTAAGTTCTTTTCAGCACAATCACGTATAAAATGATGCCTTATGTCTATCTGCTTGGTTTTATTATGCTTAACTGGATTATTAGTAATAGCAATTGTTGACTGGTTATCTATCCTAATAGGAGTATGAGTGTAAGTCAAACCGTAATCCCGCAATTGTTGTTGTATCCATAGAACCTGTGAACATCAACTACCAGCAGCAACATATTCGGCCTCGCACGTTGACACGGCTACCGAAGTCTGTTTCTTGCATTGCCAGGAAACAAGTCTCCCTCCTAGGAACTGACAACCTCCAGTTATTGACTTGCGCGTCAAGATGCATCCTCCGTAGTCTGAATCCGTTAACGCCTCCAATTCCAGATCGCCCTCCGCGTGATACCAAAGTCCCAGCTTCGGTTTCGACTTGAGGTATCGTAGAATCCGCTTCACAGCTTTCATGTGCATCTCTTTCGGATTAGCTTGAAACCTAGCACAAATACAAACAACAAACATGATATCAGGTCTAGAAGCAGTTAAATACATAAGTGACCCAATCATGGCCCGGTATAACGTCGGATCCACATCGGTATCACTTTCAGTACCCGGTCTGAGATTATGATTCTTTCAGTACCCGGTCCGAGATTATGATTCACTTGAATCGGCGTGCTGAAATGAGCTGTCAGTTTTGTCCCTTCCATCCCGAAGCGCTCTAATATGTCGTAGACATACTTCATCTGATGGATAAACATGCCCTTTTTCTTTTGGTCAACATGCAAACCCAGAAGGAAGTTCAACTCACTCATTGCACTCATCTCGAACTTTGACTTCATCACCTTTTCAAAATCCTTGCACATTTGCTCGTCTGATGATCCAAAGATGATATCATCGACGTACACTTGTACCAAGATGAAATGTTATCCTTTTCGCTTCACGAAAAGCGTACAATCTATCCTCCTTCTTTCAAACCCGTTGTCTAGAAGATGGTTGGATAGAGTCTCGTACCATGCCCTTGGTGCTTGATGCAATCCATACAGAGCCTTATCTAATCGATATACTCTGTCTGGATTTTTCAGATCTGTAAACCCGGGCGGCTGTTCCACATACACCAGTTCCTTCACTTTCCCATAAAGGAAAGCACTCTTAACATCTAGTTGATAAACCTTAAAACCCTTGAAGGAAGCAAAAGCCAGAAACAAACGGATGGCTTCAAGCCTTGCCACTGGCGCGAACATCTCATTGTAATCGATTCCTTCCTCTTGGTTGAAACCCTTTACAACTAACCTTGCTTTTTTGCGAGTGACTATACCCCGATCATCTCTCTTGCACTTAAAAACCCATTTGGTTCCTATTGTAACTTCTCCTCGAGGTAACAGAACTAACTCCCACACTTCTAGTTTCCTAAACTGTGACAGTTCTTCCTGCATCGCTTCGACCCAAGAGTTGTCTTTTACTGCCATTTGCACATTTTTAGGCTCTACTTGCGAGATGAAACATGAATAGAGGCAAGTATGAAAGGCCTCAGAATCGTTTATCATTGACAACAACATTGTGTTGTTATTTAAACTACTCTTAGTCCTCACACCCGCATTGGGATTTCCTATGATGCTTTCTATAGGATGGTTCCTGTTGATCCTAGATGTCTCTATCTCGTCAACTCTCAGATTATCTCCCAAATTAGATCCTATCTCTCCTATCGGGGGAACGACTTCAGACTCCACATTTTAATCCCCGTGGACATTTTCCTCATAGTTAGAAGTAGTTGTTTGATTTTCGTTTGTAGGCACTTCAGAATCAGTAACTTCTGGAGATCTATCTTCAGTTGATGTAGGCTCGGATGTTGATTGAAAAGTGGTTCTCGGAAAGCTATGACCCTCGTCATTCAGATTTAATGACGACATGTCCTTTTCGATAGTACCTGCATTTTCATCCAAAGGAATGTTAAATGAGTTCATCTTTCTTGCACGGTAGACACTTATCCTCGAACTGAAAACTCTTCATAGGAACACCTTGCACCTATCCATTTTTCGTAATATAGTTCATCTTTCTCAGATGCAAGTGTGTCATGCGTCTGTACCATAAAACCCACTCAGTCTCTCAAGCTTTAGATAGCAGACAAATTGGTCCCATCGAAGATTCCGGCTTGTTCATGTCGAGCATGTACAGGTCATTCTTCCTTGGAGCCCTCATCAGTATCCACTATTCAGGTATTTTGAACCCCGGTTTTAGCACTAACGCCTCAGTATCAGTAAAGAGTACTGAGTTCTTCTTATCACAGATTTGAGATACACTAATGAGATTGTGAACCAGTTTATCAACGTGATAAACTTGATCCAATTTGATCGTCCCATTAGTGACCACTCCAGTACCCGTGATATTTCCTCCTTTGTTACCAGCGAATGATACAAAGCCCCGATTCCCTCCCTTGAAGTCTGCAAGTAGACTTCTCTCCCCTGTCATGTGCCTGGAGCAACCACTGTCGACGAACCATTTGTTGTTTGGAACTGTAGTTATCTCCTGCACATGAAAGAAAATAGGTTAGTCATCACGGGGAATCCAAGCCATAACTGACTTGGTAATACCATTCTCGTCCACATACTTAAACTCTTTCAAATACCCATCTTTCCTTTCAGGTGACTTGGGTCTTTGAACTGGAGTCTGTTGTGGTGCCGAGTGATTTAAGTTCACTCTTTGCCTTTGTGTAGGCATTTGCTGTGGAGCTCTTGAATAATTACGATTATATGTCAATTCCGATTGATATCCCTGAGCTCTACCCGGTGTGTGATGTCTAACAGGAGTGTGAGACCTAACCGGAGTGTAAGCTCTGCTAGGTGTAGTACTCCTATATTGTTGTTGCGGTCCAGACCTAGATTGATTAATGACTCGATTTGGTGAATTAGCCTAATCACTTCTTTTGATCGACCTGAAGCCGGTTTTTGTTTCAAAGCAGATTTAGGTGCAGCTTGCACAGTTTTCTCGGTATTTTGAGAACTACTAGTGCTTGCAACACTTGTAGACGACTTAGGTTGTTCTTGCTTTCCCATCTTAGGTGTAGTATCTACTTTCCTATGTGGACAGCTAGAAGCAACATGCCCCCTTTCGTGACATCTAAAGCAAGACATTTTATCAATTGACTTTTTGTGTGCGCCCTTTGATTTAGGTGTCTCGCTAGTGTCTGGTTCTCTTGATTCCACTATAGCGACTGGCTCATCATCCTGATCATTAAAGTCAATTTTGTGTTGGCCTACAGGTTTTTCACTAGAGGATGGCATAAATTTAACTTTCTTAATCTTGATAGTATTATCAGACACCTTAGTTTCATTTTCCTTTACAGTTTCAGACACTGGTTCCGGTAATTCCTCTGAGTCAACTGATTTCTCAATTTTCTCCTAAGGTTGAGGTACATAGTTATCGTTGAAAGGTGGAGGACTCTCATGATATCCTAGACCTACAGGCTTCTTAGACTGACGCTGTGCATCTAAGATTTTCCCTAGGTTAAGAGATGAGTTCCTAAACTTTTCAAGTTTACTATTTACCTCAGCTACCTTTACCTTAGATACAGCTAGCTCTATGTCTTTGGTTTTAAGCTCCTTGGTTAATGCCTTAACATGTTCATACATGAGTTCTAACCTAACACACTGTTCGCTCAGTTTGTCCTTTAGAACTATAACATCATGTGCATCAGCCTTAAGCTTATCCCTAAGATCTTGCTTTATATCTACTAGGCTAGCATTATCCGTTTTTAACAATTCATTTTGAGCAGATATGGTATGATGTGATGCTAGTACTAAATTTAACCTATCGTTAGATGTAGCACATAAAACACACAACTCATGGAAAAGAGAAAAGTTCAGACTTACCTTGGTATGATCTGATTCTACGTTGCACATCTGAGCGGCAAACTTCAGAATAGTCTGATCTGCTGATTTTTCTACCCACATCGGACTGCTTTCACTCTGACTATTGTCCCTTGTGGTTTCCTCTGCCCCTTCACTTCCAGTCTCAGTCACTTCAGCCGTAAAGGCTCTAGCATTCGACTCTGGATGTGTGCTCCAGTCATAAGTTCCATCAAGCTGTCTGTCTGATGTGACATTGGATAACAGACCAGCTATATTCGCTTGACTGGTAGAACTACTCGGAAGATATCGCCCTTGTGATTGGTTCTGATACTGTCCCTGTTGATTCTGATACTGTCCCTGGCAATTTTCTAACTTCGGTCTCTGACACTCTCTAGCGAAGTGTCCAAACCCTTGACAGTTGTAACATTTAACCTTGGACTTATCGAATCCAATCTTATTGTTACTCACATTCAGATTTCTTCCCATCCTTTTGATGAACCTCTTAACTCTCTGAGTTACCATGGCCAGTTGCGATTGCAGATCCATCTCTTCAAGATCATCAGGGTCTACCTGATCGTAATCCTCATCCCAAAGCGCAGGATCGTTGATTTTGCCCTGAACGAAATTGTCGTAAGCGGCCACGAATGAAGCCAACAGGTTCAGACGGTCTTCAGCCGATTTTGCACTCATAGGCATCTTTGCATATCCTTGAGATGTAGATGCCGGTGTAGCCTGATGTTGCTTGTGTTCTGGTTTAGCAAACCCTAAGAGAGCCCTACTGTAACACCCCAAAATTAGTAAAGTGCTTAAGTAATAACTAATTACGATAATTGGGTTATTAAACGTAATGCTTTGTTATCTGTAACACCCCGAAATTTGCAAAGCCATTGAATATTATTTGGTATGACATAAAAATGGTTTAACGTTGTGTTTTAACCCATTTAGTATAATTATGCCAAACCCATCTATTTGGGTATTAAACTATTTAGTTGTTGCGTTAAATAGCTTTGTACTTTAATTTCATATAAAAGATGTGTTGGGAGGGGATATTTGGTTATTTTGCAAAGTTGAGGGGTGGGATTGGCCAAAGGCCAAAAACCCACACCCTTTTCTCCCTTTGAACCGTCCAACACATAGCACACACACACACTTCTCATTTTTTTGGCTTTTGAGAGAAAAGAAGAGAGAAAGAGGTGAATGAGCTAGGGTTTTGCTTGGATGATCAAGTTTTGCAAGACTTGAGGCTAAATCTTGGATCTTTAATCTTCATTGAAGGTATATTCATCTTCTACTCCACTCCATTCCCCTCGTCTTCTCCATTTCATCTATTTTGGAGAATGGAACCCAAATGGGTTTAAGTTGAGTTGTTTAGTAAATGCTCTAAAATTTTAATATGTTGTTATATGATCAAAATGTAGCCAAAATATGTAACTACATTGGTGGTTCGTGTTAGTTTCGTTTGACATCCACCTTTGAGCTCATTTAGGGCTCATATAGAGAAATAGATGAAAGGTAGTGTTTTTATGTTTTTGGAGCTTGAAATAAGTTCAAATATGTTTAAAAATGATTTATTAATCATTTGGGAGTAGTGGAAATTGATAGAACTCAAATCGGGGTTTCGAGTCAAAACCGCACACCAAGTGTTCGGTGAAATGCCCCAACGACTTCACAATCATGTTTGGATTGAATTTTAATGAGTAATCATATTTGAATGTTTAAATATAGTCTAAATGTGTTAATTGGTGTTATAGTATTGATTAGAAGTGAATCCGGGCTCATTTGGAGCTCGGTGTTGCCGGTTGGAACTTTCGGTAGTTCCGGGACTCGTTTGGAGCCCATACGAACTCCAACGAATCATGGAATGATAGAACATGATAATATTATGTTTAGAAGTGTTTAAATGACCTTATTATGCTATTCATATGGTTGGCAAAGTCCCGTTCAAGTGTCGGATGCATTTATGAAAGTTGGGTGGAAGTTTTGAGCATTTATGACATTTCAGGTGCAGAGGGGGGCCAACAGGCTGTAGGTCGCGGCGCTACCCCCCCTGGGTCGCGCCATCACAACCCTACTGCCCCTGGAATGTGTTTTGGTCGGTCGGGGGGTCGGTGCTCGGGTCTTATGCGTCCAATACACTTCTAAATTAAGTGTGAAAAGGGTTTGAGGGCCTTGGATCCATTCCGGATCTTGTGAGGCCACATTTGGACTTTATACTTTCGGTTTGATGTCCCACTACCCTTAGGACCCTTTCGGAGTCGATTATTGTGTTCCGGGGCTTACGGGTACGCGTTATGAATGCTTTAGGTGATTCGAGCCGAAAGGAGTTTGCTTGCAAGCATTAGCCATTCTCCGGGCTATTGTGACTTTGTTGGAAGGGCTTGAAAGTCTTGTAAACCAATCACTGTGAGTTCTAGCATTAGTGTTACATAATGTTCCTGTATATTGCTATTTGCCCTGTTATACATATTGTTGAGCTAATTGTTGATATCTTGATAGTAGTAGCATATTTGCCTTAATTTTGATATGTTGATTTCTTGAGCACATGTGAGGCACCTTGGACCTCCTCCTACTTGATATGTTGAGTTTATTGTCAATAACTGATAGTAGTTGCATAAGTACCCTCAATTCTCACGTGTATGATTCTGTGGGTTTATGTGAGGCACATCGTGCCTCACTATATTTGATAGGCTTTGTGAAGTCATACCTCGTTGAATACTTTGTGGAGCTATTTGTGGACACATTGATAATTGTTGCATACTTGATTTCGTTTCTTTTACGTATGATGTATTTGGGCATATGTGAGGCACCTTGAACCTCACCATACTTGATATGCTTCACTTGATTTTGCCTGGAGTTGAGCTAACTATTGATGCTTGATGGTAGATGCATACCTATCCTCACCTATCACATGTATAATTAATTGGACTTATGCGAGGCACATTGGACCACACCACACTTGATATGCTTGGTGGAGCTATACCCTGTTGAATACCCTGAGGAGCTATGTGTTGACATATTGATAATTGTGGCATACTTGATTTCTTTCCTTCTATGAAAGGATTGTTTGGGCTTATGTGAGGCACATTGGACCTCACTGTACTTGATATACTTTGTGAAGCCATAACTTGTGGAATACCTTGAGGAGCCATGGGTGACAAATTGATAATTGTTGCATGCTTGATTCCTTTTCTTCTAAGAAAGACTTGTTTGGGCTCATGTGTGGCATATTGGACCTCACTATAATTGATGTGCCTTGTGGAGCTATACCTTGTTGAATACCTTTGAAGCTAACTGTTGACATGTGGATAGTTGTTGTTTACTTATTTTCATTCCTTCTATGAATGATTTATTTGGGCTTGTGTGAGGCACGTTGGACCTCACCATGATTGATATGCTTTCAAATGACCTCACCTGGATATCCATGGAAGACGTTGGACTAGCTCTAAGTCTAAATTGAGCAATATGTTGGACTAGCTCTAAGTCTAAATTGAGCAATATGTTGGACTAGCTCTAAGTCTAAATTGAGCAATTGTTGGACTTGCTCTAAGTCTAAATTGAGCAATATGTTGGACTAGCTCTAAGTCTAAATTGAGCAATTCGTTGGGCTAGCTCTAAGCCTAAATTGAGCATAATGATGGGCCAGCTCTAAGCCTAAATTGAGCACTTGATCATCATGGTTATTGGACATGCTCGTCGCTTATCATTGCATGCAAATATATTACGTATTCCTTGATTCCTTCTAATCTAGCAACTCACTCAACTTTGTTGACCCCTTTTAGTTGTTAAACCCCTTTCAGGTAAAGGAAAGCATCACTCATGACCATCATGGTAGTGGATTGGACCTTGACTAGCGGCTCCATTGTGTTCGCTTATCTTTGATAAAGCTTTGGGGTGGGGATTTAGTGGACTCCCGTTTTGGTATATGCTTGAGAATGAACTTAGCTTTTATGCATGGTTAGATAGTTTTGATGTTTAAAATTTGTAACCCAATCTGCTTCGATCCATGATACCCCACACTCTGCTCGTTATTAGGTGACAAAGTGGGAAGTATCATGTTAATGGCTTTTGTATATTGAAAATTTAAATTTGACCACATTTCCGCAAGTATATTCTGATAATTATTGTTAATTGTTCGTGAAACATCTATTTTTGTTGGAAGGGTGTTTCACCTATTCTGTGAGTCTTCTGTCTCAGCCGGTGACGAAGTCTCTCCCGAGAAGAAAGCTGTAGCGGTTTTCAATTCAGCTTCCACTGAAGGTTTTGATATCCCGAAGTACATTGCAGGATCTTGAACTTGGTCATAATCCGTTTCTTTCTTCAACAACTCAAAATGATACGCCCTCAGCGTTCCTACAACATTCTATAGAGTCAGAGTATAGTATTTGTCTTCATCATGTTTTATTAAGGCCACATACATCTCTCATTTGGCCGGTAAAGTATCCAGAAGCTTGTTATTCTTCTCAGTTTCACTATACTCCACGTCATGGTTGTCTAACTCAGTTAGCAGGTGATAGAATGGTGTGATAGTCTCTTCCAGCTTTTCATTCTTCAATGCTTTGAAGATAGCAAACTGCTGCTTGAGCATCTCCATCCGATTCTTTCTAACCCTCGGGTTACCCTCACACCGTTTCTCTAACGCATCCCATAGCTCTTTTGATGTCTTCTGATTACGGAAGGTATGTAGTATTTCCTGAGGTAACGCCATCCGAATGACAGAGAATGCACGGTTTTCAGCCTCATAAACTTTCTTATCTTCATCTTTCATCTTTGAATATGATAAGACTCGTTGACGACCTTCAACCTCTGCAGTAGGTGGAATGTATCCCTCGTCGATACAGATCCACATTCTCATATCATTAAATCTTGCGAAGTCAGCAAACCGATCCTTCCACCAGTAATAATATTCAAGTTTCATCAACTTTGGCGGAGAATTTGCTTTTCCAACCTCATGATCCATCTCCATAAACCTTTGCAGACTTGACATTGTTTCGAATAGAGTTGAATTGAAACTTAATTAATTTAATTCGAAATTAATTTAAATTAATTCTTTCGAATTTGGGTAAATTCGAATTTAATTAAATTTAAACCTATTTCGGATTAAATTCGAATTAAGTTATTAAATCCAGTTAAGTTCGAAATTGATGACAAAATCGAAGGTTCCTATAGTCGAAAGTCCTCTTAAATTTGAAGGTCCTTTTAAAATCGAAGGTCCTGTTAAACTCGAAGGTCCTCTGAAAATTGAAGGTCCTCTTAAACTCGAAATTACTGATTCGACTTTAGTTTAAAGTCGACGATCCAAGCAAATTCGAAATGGCCAATTTCGAATCAAACTTTAAACAATTTCGAAAGGAGCGTATAGGCAGTCAAACTCGAAAATGAGCAAACACTAATTTCCCCTTAACAAATTCGAGCGCCGCAAATTCGAAAAACGGCTAATACCTCGAGTTTTTCAAGTTTTTTAGATTAAATCAATATTTTTACAATTAAAAATATTAATTTTGATCAAAAACGTGAACTACAACAAAGTATTTCTTGGAATCTAATTTGATAAGCTCGAAAACCTCAAAAATACGTGATATTCACCGTCTAAAACGTCAAGAAACCTAGGATGTATCGTATGAACACGAAGAACACGTACACCCCGTAGGCTCTGATACCACTTGTAAGGTCTTCACACCACGGATCTATCTAGACGCGACACACACCAACGAGTGCGGAATCCTCGTTAGCAGCTTGACGGATATATCACACACACGGAACACGGAGATTACCACAGCGTTGTAAGAACGACTACGAACGAACCTACGCAAATGATTCTCTCCGAAAACACACAGATTGTTGATAAACTCGAGATCGCTTTCTGCTAATCACTCACGGGAATTCTCCAAAAGTCTCCTAATCATTCGAGTTAATCCCTAATTATAGAGACCCATTCGAGTTTGTCATGGGACAAACTCGAACCAGGCCCAAGGCCCATTCGAATTTGTCCACATGACAAATTCGAATTTACCTTCTATGCTAAATACGAATTTA
>JAANYP010000174.1:88335-167899 GCA_020465985.1 Centrapalus pauciflorus
CCTACTCTGTGAGTCTTCTGTCTCAGCCGGTGACGAAGTCTCTCCCGAGAAGAAAGCGGTAGCTGTCTTCAATTCAGCTGCCACGGAAGGTTTTGTTTTTCCAAAGTACATGGCCGGATCTTGAACTTGATCATAATCCGTTTCCTTCTTTAACAGCTCAAAGTGATACGCCCTCAGCGTTCCTACAACATTCTCTAGAGACAGAGTATAGTATTTGTCTTCATCATGCTTTATTAATGCCAGATACATCTCCCATTTGGCCGGTAAAGCGTCCAGAAGCTTGTTATTCTTCTCAGTTTCACTATACTCCACGTCATGGCTGTCTAACTCAGTTACCAGATGGTAGAATGGTGTGATAGTCTCTTCCAGCTTTTCATTCTTCAAAGCTTTGAAGATAGCAAACTGCTGCTTGAGCATCTCCATCCGATTCTTTCTAACCCTTGGGTTACCCTCACACCGTTTCTCTAAGGCATCCCATAGTTCTTTTGATGTCTTCTGATTACAGAAGGTATGTAGTATTTCCTGAGGTAACGCCATCGGAATGACAGAGAATGCACGGTTTTCAGCCTCATAAACTTTCTTATCTTCATCTTTCATCTTTGAATATGATAAGACTCGTTGACGACCTTCAACCTCTGCAGTAGGTGGAATGTATCCCTCGTCGATACAGATCCACATTCTCATATCATTAAATCTTGCGAAGTCAGCAAACCGATCCTTCCACCAGTAATAATCTTCAAGTTTCATCAACTTTGGCGGAGAATTTGCTTTGCCAACCTCGTGATCCATCTCCATAAACCTCTGTAGACTTGTCATTGTTTCAAATATAATTGAATTTAAACTTAATTAATTTAATTCGAAATTAATTTAAATTAATTATTTCGAATATAGGCAAATTCAAATCTAATTAAATTTAAACCTATTTGGGATTAAATTCGAATTAAGTTCTTAAATCCAACTAAAGTCGAAATTGATGACAAAATCGAAGGTTCACTAATCTCGAAAGTCCTCTTAAACTCGAAGGTCCTCTTAAACTTGAAATCACTGATTCGACTTTAGTGTAAAGTCGAAGATCCAAGCAAATTCGAAATGGCCAATTTCGAATCAAACTTTAAACAATTTCGAAAGGAGCGTATAGGCAGTCAAACTCGAAAATGAGCAAACCATAATTACCCCTTAACAAATTCGAGCGCCGCAAATTCGAAAAACGGCTAATACCTCGAGTTTTTCAAGTTTTTCAGCTTAAATCAATATTTTTACAAGTAAAATTATTGATTTTGATCAAAAAACGTGAACTACAACAAAGTATTTCCCGGAATCTAATTTGATAAGCTCGAAAACCTAAAAAATACGTGATATTCACCGTCTAAAACGTCAAGAAACCTAGGATGTATCTTATGAACACGAAGAACACGAAGCACACCCCGTAGGCTCAGATACACTTGTAAGGTCTTCACACTACGGATCTATCTAGACGGGACACACACCAACGAGTGAGGAATCCTCGTTAGAGGCTTGACGGATATATCGCACGCACGGAACACAGAGACTACCATAGCATTGTACGAACGACTACGAACAAACCTACGCAAATGATTCTCTCCGAAAACACACAGATTGCTGATAAACTCGAGATCGCCTTCTGCTAATCACTCACCGGAATTCTGCAAAAGTCTGCTAATAATTCGAGTTAATCTCTAATTATAGTGACCTATTCGAGTTTGTCATGGGACAAATTCGAACCAGGCCCAAGGCCCATTCGAATTTGTCCACCTAACAAATTCGAATTTACCTTCATGCTAAATTCGAATTTAACCTAAATTCAAATTTCACATGTCAAACTTCTATTTGAATATATGTTTTAACTTATGTTTGAATTAATCTTTGAACTTTATGTTTGAACTTATTGTAATACGTTACACCAAGTTCAAACATACAAACAATAAACATCAACACATAAAATCACATATATCAAACACTAGTTAATATTCAATGATTTACACAAAATGTTAACACAATTTAGACTGCTATCGTCACACAGGGTGTACCAACAATTGTGATTGTCAAGCTCTGTTAACAGATGAAAGAATTTCATAATTGTCTCATCAAGTGTCTCATTCTTCAAAGCCTTGAAAATTGCAAATTGTTGTTTCAGCATCTCCATCCTACTCTTGCGAACCCGTGGCATTCTCTCACACCGTTTCTCTAGAGCATCCCATAGCTCTTTAGCAGTCCTAAGATTTTTCATGGTGTATAGAATTTCTTAAGGTAACGCCATTCAGATAATCAAGAAAGCTCGGTTATCGGCCTCATACAGTTTCTTATCATCATCCTTCATATTTTGATAAGTTAAGTCTCTTAGACGGCCTTCTAACTCCTGTGTAGGTGGCACATATCCTTCATCGATACAAATCTACATGCGCATATCATTAAAACGAGCAAAATCGGCGAACCTATCTTTCCACCAATAGTGGTCTTCCAACCTCATCAATTTTGGCGGAGAATTTGCCTTGCCGACCTCATGATCCATTTCAATGAATTTTTGCAAACTTGACATCCTGTCTAAAATTTTTGTTACTGAACTTAATTAACTTAATCTGAAATTAATTTAATTTAAACCCTTTCGAACTTAAGTAAGTTCGAAATAATTTAATATTAAATTCGTTTGAAATTAAATTCGAATTTATGTAAGTTCGAAATCAACAAGTTCGACTGACTTGACAAGTTCGATGCTAGCAAGTTCGAAATGCCGCCAAATTCCAATGAAGCCCCAAATCATGTTCGAGAGGAGCGCATTTTCTGACAAGTTCGAGTGAACCCTAATACCCCCTATGTTCGAGCGCCGCAAGTTCGAGAAACGGCCAAAAATTCAATTTTTTCAAGTTTTCAGATTAAACCAATCTTTTTAATGTTAAAAATAACGATTTCGACTGAAAAAAGTGAACCAATAAGAATTTTTCTCTGTGACTTTGCTTGTATAACTCGAAAAACTTATGAAAAAATGTGATTTTCCATCACAAACGTCAAGAAACCAAGAATGTTTAATATGAACGCGAAGAACACGGTGAACACCCTTATGGCTCTGATACCACTTGTAAGGTCACCTACCTACATATCCAATCCTGACGCGACGCCGTCCAATGAGTGCGGAATCCTCGTTAGTGGCTTAACGGATTGATCACACAGACGAAACACGGAGACACACACGATGATAGACGTAAACTCGAACGTCCCGACACATGATTTTCTCCAAGAACACTGTGAAACACTCTTCAAGTTTGTAATCGCCCGAATGCTAATTTCTGCAAAGATCCCTAATCAAAACTGATTAACTCCTAATTATAGGCCTTAACTTCGAACTTGGCATGGACAAGTTCAAGAAGGCCAAAGCCCACGAACTTGTCCATGATTAAGTTCGAATCTAGGCCCTTGAACTTATTCTAGAACTTGTCTTAGAACTTGTTCTAGAACTTATGTTGGAACGTACCTTTGAACTAATGTCTGAACTTATGTTTGAACTTAAGTAAAAACATCAATCACCAACAAGTTCAAACACATATATACAATCAATATCAAAACATATATCAAACATGTATTAATGTGCAATTACGAACAATTGGACTATTTGTAGGTCCCGAATGGTTTCCTAAGGGTATAGTTCTAAGCTGTAGAGGGGGGGGGTGAATACAGCTATTTAAAACTTAACAATCTTTTTCTCAATGTTTGTGTATATTATTAACAAGTGTTAATTACAAACTAGCTTGAATGCGGAAAGGTTCAAGCTGAGATGACAGATACAACAGTTGGTTAACTAATCTAAGACTCACTCAGACTAGGTACAATGAATACACTCACTTAGAAGCACTCACTGTTTTTACAAGACTCAGAAGGACAGCTTACACAAGAACAGCTTAGACACACTTGACTGTTTTATATAAGCAGACTTGCATGCATGGAATAACACACTTCAATGCACGTTCTGATTTCACACTCTTGATACTTTCTTTATCCTTAGAAGCTTCCTTTTATACCCAAAAGGAGAATCTCAGTGAAGTTTCTTCATTGGACAGAAGAGATAGTGGAGACTCTTTCCAAAAGGACAAAACACCTTTCTGCACGTTCTGATAAAGTGCCTTTGTCTTCACATGGCAGAATCTTTATCTTTTCCTTTTTGTCACTGTTGCATAAGGCTTTAACCAAAAGAGGAATGTCAACTTTGCATCTTTCTTCTTTTGCTAATGCCATTTTGATATAAGAAAAGGTCTGTCACACTTTTCAAATATCTGTTTGTCTTCATGTGACAGAACAGCGTGGGCAGGCTGTGCAGTTCTATTTTCCACTTTGTCTTCGACCTGTAAACTGATCTTGTAGCCAAAAACAATACATGAGGACTCGGAAACATATTCCATAAAGTGTTTAACCCGTTCATAAAGAATAGGTTCTGTTCTCAAAGAACAGAACACTTGTAAACTGTCCAAGCTGCTCAACAGAATAGAGCAGCGTAGACAGTTTATGTCCAGCCTGTTCAGCAGACAGAATAGCTTGGACAAACTGCGTTTGTTGCAACGAATGCAACATGGTAAACAACTTTAGGCTGATATTGCAAATCATTTTCAGGTATCAATAAGGCATATAACAGGCCTTAAATTCAACCTTCAAGAGCATCAATAGGTTTGATTAAAGAATCTCCCCCTCAGATGTACAGCAGGTTTGATTAAGGCCTTTTTGTGCCTAACAATCTCCCCCTATTTGCAATAATCAGTCTAAGATGATTTAATCAATAATCACTATGTATTTTTACATTACATTTGCTGAAATAAAATAACAACATCAAGGTAAAGTAAAAGATCAGTTTATATACATACTGATTTCGATTACAGAAAACAACATATGTTTTTACAAGAGTACAACTAATGTACTAATATATTTTACAACTAATGTAAATAAGAAAAGTTACAGCATATGTAACAAAGTACAACAGATGTACAACACAATTCAACAATTTGGACTGTTGAGGTTGGGAGCAGATAATGGCAAGCCTGTCCAACAGATAGACAGCTTCCATTCTTCACCTACCCTGATGGTAGATGGACTTCAATCCAGTGGTGGTGGTCCTTCAAACATCTTTTCAAGCTCATCCCTTGTTTCCTCTAGATCTTGAATTTCAATTCTAAGGATCATAAACTTGGGATCTTGAAGTTCTCCTCTCTCATAGCAGCCTCTGAGCTGATCCTAGATGGCTGCTCTCCATTTGCTTGACTGCCTGAATGAAGCTGCAAGTCTAAAGGCTACAAGCTGTCTTAGATCCACCTTGTACAGATCTGAAGCTCTCTGAAAACACTTCTTCTGTGTTAGGGGATCTACAAAAAAAAACCCCTAACTCAGGTTCTTCAATAATTTTACCTTCTTCAAACTCTACTCCACTGGGCAGGCTGCAGTCAATTCCTTTCATATCAAGAGCATAGTCACCCTGTTCAATTAAGGTGAGGAATTGCTCCAGCTCAGAATCTTTTCTTGTCCTCCTGACCTTTATTTTGGGGTATGTCACAGAGACACCCTCACTTACTTCTTTTGAGATCAGGCCAAGATCCTGCACTCTCTCCATCAGCTTCTTAATATATGCCCTGATAGTCTTAGCCGTTTTTGACTTAGACTGGCTCAGGGCAACTGCCAGCTCAACTCATTCCCTGTACCCCATCTGTGCAACATAAGTGTAGTCATAATTTTCCAGTTCTGGGTCTGTTGCATCCATTCTGGTTATATACAATTTCCACTATTTGCCTTTTCTTGATATGGAGACAGCTTTGACAATTGCTTCCTTGGCAAGCCTTCTATCAGCAACATCCTGAAACTTTTTCCTTGCCAAGTTGTCAAAATGGAACAGGGCCCTTGCAGAGGATGCTTGCTTTGATTTGGTCATAGAGACCTGAGCACCCATTTCCTTTTCAACTTCCTTCTCACCAGCTGATCCCTTAGCAGCTTCCATCAGTTTTTTTGCACACCAGAGAGGGCATTTTGATTTTGCTTGCCTATTGAAGTGCAAAAGTTTTGGCAGCTTTGGCAGAGGCTTCTTCTTCTCTTAGTGCTTCCAGGGCTTTAAGTTGTTCATCTCTGCACTCAAAGTATTTATCCATAGGAAGACCCATTTCCATTGCCCTGGCTTTGTGAAACTTTAAGTCTGCTGCTTTCTGCTGTTCAGGATCAACTGCTGCCTTTTCTTTTCCTTTAGTTGCTGTAGTGATAACAGCTTCAGGAGTATCTTCCTCTTCTTCTTCTTCCTCTAAAATGAGATGCCTCCTTCTGCTGCTTGGCCTGTCCTCAGAAATGAATTCCTCCCCCTTAGACTGAGCAGGGTTTGGATATTCAGCCTGAGTAGGCTTAGCATCTTGAGAAGCACCTTTCACTGTACCAGTAGCCATTGCAGATGCTCCTGCTGGTTGACCAGTGGATACTGATTTCTCCTTAGGAGAAGAAGTTTTCTCCCCCTTAGACTTAGTCTTAGAGGCAGACAACTTCTCCCCCTTTGAAGGAGATGTACCAGCACCTTCAACAATGGGTCTGCCTGAAGAAACGAATTCTGCAGGCTTGCCAGCAGTTTTGGCAGCAGGTTTGGGACCAACTAGCCTATGCACTAAGAAAGCCAGGTTGTCCTTCACCTCTGCAATTTGGGAAAGACAGTTTTGAAGAGAGGATGATTGTGTATCAGCAAGGGAGGTCAGCTTAAGAATGTTGTCCCAATCAGAAGCTGTGAACAGCAAAGTTTGGAGCTGTGCGAGATGTAACTCAAGAGAGTCCTGCACATCAGCAAGGTTTGATGACACAGAATTTGATAGAGAGCCTACTAAGGTGTTTAAGCTGGCCAAAGTGGCAGGAAGTGTAGAATTGCAAGTAGTAAGGAGAGATGACAGCTGTTGGGATATGGCTGTCATAGAGGACACAGAGTCCTGTTGCAGTGAAAGAATTAAGGAGAGGGATGTGGAGACATTTTGCAGCTGTGCAGTGAGTGCAAGCAGCTGTGAGGAGTTGTCAGTTTGAGGAGTGGAGGGGAAGGAATCCTTGAACAGATCAAAGAAACCCCTGAGCTTTTCAGACACAGAGTCTGAAATGAAAGAGGGTAGAGAGGACATTGAAGATTCTAAAGATACAACTTTGTTGGTCAGCAAGGAAACTTGATCCTTCAAAGGCAGGTCTTTAGGGGATAGAGGTGTATGGGTGGATTGTTTGGATTGAGTAGATGGAGATGAAGAGGATGAGGCTGGTGTATGGATTTGATGTAGAAGGGGAGGGTATTTTTGAAAGAAGCTCCATAGCCTGGGCAAAAGTGAGGTGGCCCAGCTTCGAGGGGTCGATGGGTCCTTCAGCAGTGGCTGTAGCTGCATCATTAGGAGAGTGGGTAGAGGATGGTAGCCTTTCAGACACTTCTTGTTTTGCTGTACCTTCATTAAGGCCAGTGGTGGTTCCCTCTGCAGTACCTTGGTTTAAAGGTACCTCATCATGGGGAGATGGAAATTGCATTTCAACATCAGCAGTGGTGAAACCTGCTGATGGAGTTTGCATAGAGGGAGTAGCCTCACCAAAGGGATGTTCTATTCCCTGAGGTTCATCAGCTTGAGAGGTTAGTCCTTGAACAGCTGTTTGGTGTAGAACAGCTGCATCATGAGGAACGAAAAATGGAGGCTGAGCTGCTAGATGGTCTAGGCTAGCAGTATGGACACCTCGTGCAGACTCAGGGTGTAGAGAAGTATGAGGTGGGGACTGTGTGGACTCAGTATGGAGTGGAGAGAACTCCTGTATTTCAATAATCTCAGCATGTTGGGAGGCTGGAATAGTTGATGTGGCTGTCTCCATTTGTACAACTGGCTCCTGTTGGGAGGAACCAGAGGGTCTAGGCTGACCTGGGGTTGACACAGGGTGGAGTGAAGCAGGCTCCAATTGTGCTGATCCTTCTCCGAAAATAGGAGAGGCAGCAGGGGTGGCTTCTTTTTCAACTGAACCCTGTTGAGAGGGAACAGAGGGGCTAGTTTGGGTTGCTGGTTTCTTTCTGGCTATGGATTTGCGTTGGTTATAATATGTGAGATGAGGTGGGTGATTTTGGAGTGGTGATAGGTTCAGATTGGACAGGTTGGGAGACTGGGGCAGAAACAGGTGGGTTGGCCTGTTCCATAGTCTCAGATGCCACAGAGGCACCAGCCACAGAGGCTTCAGGATCAACAAATGACCTAGGGTGAGGAGCCTACTCCTTCTCAGCCACAGAGGCTGAGGGTGCAGACTTTGACTTAGCGGTTATAGCCTTCTAATGGACAGGCCCAGCTTCAGTCATTTCCAGGGTCCTCTTAACAAACTTCACCCTGGATTTGGATTTTCCAGCAGGAGCAGCTTCTGGATCCACCGTCACAGCAGAGGATCCTTCCACCAATCCTAACAACCTCCTCATTGGTGTAGAGAGAGGAGACTCATTTGGGAGAACCGGAGTATAGAAAACTCTATTCCCTATTACTGGGAATGCAGCAGTATGAAGTAAAGGCTGAGAGTTATACAAGTGCTCACCACAAACTTGCTTGAAGATGAGGCTCAGAAACTTGGGATATCGAACAGCAGCTGGTCGTGTTTCCTGCTGCACCAGGCCCCTCAAATTCAGAAAAATCTGTTTTGCCATGTCGATTGTAGTTCCATCCACAAGCTGCAGAACTACAGGGATTTCATCACGACTCAGTTGGTCAAAGGAACCAACTTTGCTGCTGAAGCACATTACCACAGAGGCAAATAAGAAGCTGTAAGTAGGAGACAAATCCTTTCTGAACAGCGTTGCTCCAACTTTTGGTTCTGCTACACCACAGAAGTGCAGCAGATTCTTCATTTGTTCATCATCAGGCTGTGGCTGATCATATTGTTCAACCACATGGAATCGAAGAACTTCCCTGAGCAGACGAGTGTTGATCTCAACGGTCTGAGTCCCATTGAGTATGGTGCGCTTGATGACTTCGGTGTCTGGGTTGTAGGCATAGGTATACCAGAACTCATACACCATATCCTGGTACAGGACACCAGGAGTTGCAGTCATGGCATAGTTCAACGGATGAACTTTCAAAAACTCCACCATTTGGTCATAGCCTTTTCCCACATAGTTTTTGGGGATTGTGAGGTTGGCAATTTAGTTGGTGGGTTTCAGTTTGAGCATTGTGGTGACTGATGAGTGTTTCTGTACATCATCACAAACAAATACTGGTAGACAGGGGTTGTTTCTGTGAGCCATTTGGGAAGTACTGAGAGTAGCAGAAGCACAAGACACTTAGTCGATTTTTAGGGTTCTTAGGAGGTTTATGGAAGTAGTGAGGAAGACGAAGATGAAACAGTAGGGGGTATTTATAGGATTCGAATGTGAGTGGGTATGAGAGAGAAACATTTAGGCGGTTGATTTGAAAAGGTCGTTAACGGAAAACGAAACGGTTGTCCATGTCAGACCATTTGTCAGACCACTTGAGCTCTTTTTAATCACCAACACACGTAACCCACATTATCCGCAGTAATTAAGTTAAATAAACAATAAATTAAGTAACTTAATTGTGAAGAAAGGTAATTAAACTGATAGTCCAAGCTGGTGGTCAAACCGGTGGTGAGCATAGTCATCACAAGCTGTTCACTCTTCAAGCTGCTCCTTCAACCTGTTCAGCTATGTAAGAACAGGTTGTGTTCAATAGTTGATTAGGTTACAAGACAATGCCTTGTATGACAGATTGAGAGAGTGAGCAGGGTGGAGGTTTGATCATCAGATCAGGCTTGACAGTTAAGCTGTTATTTGTCAAACCTGTTATATGCTCAAGCTGTTCAAGTTTTACAGAAAACGGCTAAGTATAGAACATAGATAGCCTTTTTAGTCTAAGTTGTTCTGAAAGAACTTGAGCAGTGTGAGACATATAAAGTCTTAGACATTAAGGACACTTAGTCACTTTTGTTTAACATGCCTAGCTTGCAGACAAGGTAATTAAACGTATTTTCATCAAGAGGTTTGGTGAAAATGTCTGCAAGCTGTTCATCAGTGGAAATAAAACTTACATCCCCATTACCTTTCTGAATGTGATCTCTGATAAAGTGATGTCTGACTTCGATATGCTTTTTTCTGGAGTGAAACACTGGATTGTTGGAAATAGCTATGGCGCTTGTATTGTCACACAAAATAGGAGTTTTCTTAAGTACAAGTCCATAGTCTTCAAGCTGATGCTGCATCCACTGAATCTGCCCACAGCAGCTTCAAGCAGCAATGTACTCAGCTTTAGTAGTAGAAGTAGAAACTGAATTCTGCTTCTTGCTACACCAACTTATCAACTTACCACCAAGGAGTTGACATCCACCTATTGTGCTTTTCCTGTCTAGCCTGCAACCTGCAAAATCAGAATCTGAATAACCTGTTAGTTCAAGGCTTGAGTCTTTGGGATACCAAAGACCCAAACCTGGTGTACCCTCAAGGTATCTGAAGATTCTTTTCACAGCAGCTAAATGTGATTCCTTTGGATCAGCTTGGAACCTAGCACATAAACAGGTAGCAAACATAATATCAGGTTTACTAGCAGTTAAGTACAGCAAGCTCCCAATCATGCCTCTGTAAGCTGTTACCGAAACAGCTTTGCCACTAGCATCTGCATCCAATTTACATTGGTTGCCATTGGGGTTTTAATAGGAGAACTTTGATCAAATTTAAACTTTTTCAATAGATCTAAAGTATACTTTCTTTGATTTATAAAAATTCCAGTTTAGGTTTGTTTAACCTGTAAACCTAAAAAGAAAGTAAGTTCTCCAACCATACTCATTTCATACTTGGATTTCATGAGTAATGAAAAATTCTTGCATAATTGTTCATTAGTAGAACCGAATATTATGTCATCCACATAGATTTGAACAAGCATAATATCAGACTTCACTTGCTTTATGAACAGTGTGGTATCCACTTTACCTCTGGAGTACCCATTGCTCATAAAGAAATCAGTAAGAGTGTCATACCAGGGTCCAGGGACTTGTTTTAGACCACAGAGACCTTTGTCCAACTTATAGACAAAACCTGGATGATGTTCATTTTCAAAACCTGGAGGCTGCTTGACATAAACTTCCTCTTGCAGCTTTCCATTTAAAAATGCACTCTTCACATCCATTTGTAATACCTTTATGCTCTTATGAGCAGCGTAGGCTAGAAACAAACGAATTGCCTCTAGCCTGGCCACAGGAGCAAATGTTTCATCGTAGTCAATGCCTTCCTCCTGTCTATAGCCCTAAGCAACAAGTCTTGCCTTATTTCTAATGACATGACCTTGCTCATCCATCTTATTGATGTAAACCCATTTGGTTCCAATTATAGTTTTACCTTTAAGAGCAGGGACCAGCTTCCATACCTTGTTTCTCTCAAACTGATTGAGTTCTTCTTGCATGGCAGTGATCCAATTGGCATTTTTAAGTGCTTCATCCACTTTCTTGGGCTCCATGAGAGACACAAAACTAGAGAACATACAAAAGTTCCCTAAGCTGTCCTATCTCGTTTGTACCCCTTAGTTGATGTCACCAATTATTTGATCATTGGGGTGACATCTGATCCACTTAGGATCATTCATCAATGAGGATTCTCCTGAGTTGTTAGCATCTTCAGCAGGTCCTGTCGAACAGCTCTCAAGATTTTCAGACACGTTGTTGTCTTGAGCCTGTTCACTTGTTGAACATGACTGACCACTGTTGAACATATCAGAAGAGGATCCAGGATGATCAGCATTGATTGGTTCAGGACATGTAGTTGTAATTAAGTCAGTACACTTATTCACACAGGGTGTATCAATATAATCATCATCATGTCCATCATGGTTTGCAAATTCCACTTTGGATGTAGTGGAAGCTTTTGAGTCCTCTACACTGTTGGAATCCATGAGATCATCAAAGTTAAATTCTCCTGAAACTGATTCAGGAACAACTTTGGTTGAGGCATTCCTGGACTCTTCAAAGGTGACATTGGTATATTCATCTATCACCTTTCTTTTGTTGTTGTACACTCTGTAGGCTTTGGAGATAGAAGAGTATCCAACAAACACACCTTCATCAGCTTTTGGTTCAAACTTTGCCAGTTGGTCCCTTTGATTTAGAATGAAGCAGGGACATCCAAATACATGGAAGTTGCTAATATTTGGCCTCCTCCCTTTGAGCAGCTCATAGGGAGTCTTGTTGAACCTTTTCACCACTAAGGATCTGTTTTGGGTGAAGCAAGCAGTGTTGACAGCTTCAGCCCAGAATGATGAAGGTAAACCACATGCACACATCATGGTTCTAGCAGCTTCAATAAGGGTTCTATTTCTTCTTTCAGCAACTCCATTTTGTTGTGGAGTTCTTACTGCTCAAAAGTTTTGAGAGATTCCTTTTTCTTCACAAAAGTCTTCAGGAGTACTGTTTTTGAACTCAGTACCATGATCACTTCTAAGCTGCTTCACTTGAGCAGAGTTCAGCATTTCCATCATTTTGACAAATCCAAAGATTTCTCTAGCAGCCTCTCCTTTTCTCTTCAAGAAGATTACCCATGTAAACCTGGAGAACTCATCAACCATTACTAGAGTGTATCTTCTTCCTCCTAGACTTGGGACATTGGCTGGTCCAAACAAGTCCATGTGGATTAAGAAGAGAGGAGTATCAATAGATAAATTATGCTTGGATTTAAAAGATGATTTCCTCTGCTTGCCTTTCTCAGAAGCTGTGCAGAGTCGATCCTTAACAAAGGTCATAGAAGGAAAACCTGTTACCAACTCTTTCTTACAGAGTTTGATGATATTCTTGAAGTTCAGGTGTGACAGCCTTTTGTGCCATAACCAGTTTAGGTCTGCATTGGTTCTTGTGAGAAAGCAGGTTTCAGTTGTGGGATCAACAGATTTCATGTCCACAACATATACACCTTTCTTTCGTTGAGCACACATCACAACTTTGCGTTGGGGATCCAATATGTAACCCAGGTGCTCATCAATGTTAACCTTGTAGCCAACATCACATAGTTGACTTATGCTAACAAGGTTATGTTTTAGCCCAACCACATAGGCTACTGTTTTGAACACTGCAGCACCAGATTTTAGAGTTCCATATCCCTCAGTGGATCCCTGTACATTGTCACCAAATGTGACTTTTGGCCCTTTTTCAGGCCTGAGATTATTCAGCAGGTACTTGCAACCTGTCATGTGCCCTGTGCAGCCACTGTCCAAGTACCAAACCTGGGATGGTTGTTTGTCCTGCAGAATGTCATAGGAAAATATTAGTTACTTTTAGGGGAAGCTTGATTGGCTTTTGACCTTCCACAGGTTTGGGAAACTTATTCCCAGATTTCTCAGGCTGAGCAATGGCTTTGCCTTTGCCCTTACTGAGATGTGATTGACGCTGCCTATCAGCATAATCACTGTTTCTGGTTTTGAAAGACTTATTTTCATTCATAACCAGTTTTCCACTATGATTTGAAGCTCACCAAGAGTGGATAAGTCATCTTTCAAATTATTAATCTCAACAATGGAAGCTGCTGTGTCAAGCTCCCCTCCAAGATAGGCTTGGATTTGTGCAGGGATCTGCTGACTTATACAATGGCTGACTTTTTGTGCAGATTGGCACCAAGAGTCAACTATCTTTTGAAGCTTTGCATGTTTTACATCTGTTTCTCTCTTTTCTTCCAGTAAAATGGAGTTGATGTGTTTTAGTTCATCAAGCTCAGTTTCCAACTTATGGAAACTGTCCAGTTTTCCAGATTTAATTTCAAGATCAGTTTTAAGCTTAGAGATTTCAGATAGTAAAACATTATGCTTCTCAACAGCAGCTTTTAAATCAACTAACATATATTCAAACATTTTCACTTTTTCATCAGAACTGTAAGCCATAAAATTTTGTACCTTGTACATCATTGTAGGGTTCCAGTTCTCCAAGCTGCTGAAGGCTTCAGCTTCAGCGAAGTCCTGTTTGAAATTGCTAGTTGACGGGACATCAGTATTGGCCATCAGACAATTGTTGTCTTCTTCATCTGATGATGAATCAGACTCCTCCCAGTCACATGTCTCTGCCATCAGTCCATTTTGCTTGTTGGAAGCCACTGAGTTTTCCAACTTTTTCAGCTTAGCCATGGCCATAAGGTACTTAACCCTATAGCCATCATCCTTGTTGGTCTTGTATGATTTGGAAGACTGCCCAACAGCTTTTGACACACAGTCGGCAGCTATATGACCAGTTTTGCCACATTTGAAGCACTCAACTTTAGATTTATCAAATGCCTTCTTCTTGCCAGCATTTGAGTTTCCCTGCAGCATATTTCTTCCAAACCTCTTGTTGTTGAACCTTTTGACAAGCATGGCTATCATCTGCTCATCATCAAGCTCAGCAAGATCTGTACTATCTTCCTCATCAGACATTTCCTCTCTTTCATCATCAACCTGCTGATCAGGTTGTGTGAACATATCACATACCTGCCCAACAGGTTGTCTCACGCTGGCCACTAAGGCAACAGCTCTCTCGGACATTTCAAAGACATTTCTCTTCTGCTGCCTTGACTGTTCATCATTTAGTAAGGATCCATATAAGTTTACAAGATCCATACCTTTGATGGTACCTGAATTTCTCAAGATGGTAGAAAAATAATTCCACTCTTCAGGTAAGATGTCCAAGAACTTATTCACCAGGGTCAGGCTGTCCTTTGTGATCCCAACAGCTTTGAGATCATTAACAAGAGCAGTAAACCTGGTGTAGGTTTCTGTGAGAGTCTCCTTTGGTTTTGCAAAGAAGAGTTCATACTGTCTAACAAGATTGTTAATCGTGTTATCCAGTGTGATTGTGGGTCCATCATAGACGGTACACAACGTATCCCACATCTCCTTTGCAGTCTTCATCTTCTCAACCTGTTTGAACACATCATCAGGCAGAGAGATAACCAGGTTATTCCTGGCCTTTGCATCCAGAGCAACAAATCTTTTGTCTTCATCAGACTATTGAGCTTTAACCTTCTCAAAGGTTCTGATTTCAGGGGCAGCTCCTTCAACAGCAGGAGTTATGGTAGTAATAGAAGTTGGCTCATAGGGACCTTCCATTACTATCTCTGGTAGTTGTATATCCAGATTCTCTAAATAGAGCATCATTCTGCACTTCCAACCAGAGAAGTTCTGATGATTGAACTTTGGGGGTTTGGCCATTGACCCATTGTCATAGTAGGATGAGGAATTTGCAGCACTGTTGTCCATGGAAAATTTGGGAGAATAAGAGATCTAGAGTTAACACACACTCAATCTGCTCTGATACCAGTTGTAGGTCCCAAAAGGTTTCCCAAGTGTATAGTTCTAAGCTGTAGAGGGGGGAGGGTGAATACAGCTATTTAAAACTTAACAATCTTTTTCTCAATGTTTGTGTATATTATTAACAAGTGTTAATTACAAACAAGCTTGAATGCGGAAAGGTTCAAGCTGAGATGACAGATACAACAGTTGGTTAACTAATCTAAGACTCACTCAGACTAGGTACAATGAATACACTCACTTAGAAACACTCACTGTTTTTACAAGACTCAGAAGGACAGCTTACACAAGAACAGCTTAGACACACTTGACTGTTTTATATAAGCAGACTTGCATGCATGGAATAACTCACTTCAATGCACGTTCTGATTTCACACTCTTGATACTTTCTTTATCCTTAGAAGCTTCCTTTTATACTCAAAAGGAGAATCTCAGTGAAGCTTCTTCATTGGACAGAAGAGATAGTGGAGAGTCTTTCCAAAAGGACAAAACACCTTTCTGCACGTTCTGATAAAGTACCTTTGTCTTCACATGGCAGAATCTTTGTCTTTTCCTTTTTGTCACTGTTGCATAAGGCTTTAACCAAAAGAGGAATGTCAACTTTGTATCTTTCTTCTTTTGCTAATGCCATTTTGAAATAAGAAAAGGTCTGTCACACTTTTCAAATATCTGTTTGTCTTCATGTGACAGAACAGCGTGGGCAGGCTGTGCAGTTCTGTTTTCCACTTTGTCTTCGACTTGTAAACTGATCTTGTAGCCAAAAACAATACATGAGGACTTGGAAACATATTCCATAAAGTGTTTAACCTGTTCACAAAGAACAGGTTCTGTTCACAAAGAATAGAACACTTGTAAACTGTCCAAGCTGCTCAACAGAATAGAGCAGTGTAGACAGTTTATGTCCAGCCTGTTCAGCAAACTGAACAGCTTGGACAAACTGCCTTTGTTGCAACGAATGCAACATGGTAAACAGCTTTAGGCTGATATTGCAAATCACTTTCAGGTATCAATAAGGCATATAACAGGCCTTAAATTCAACCTTCAAGAGCATCGACAGGTTTGATTAAAGAATCTCCCCCTCAGATGTACAGCAGGTTTCATTGAGGCCTTTTTGTGCCTAACACTATTAAAAAATATCATCTATACTTAGACTACTATCGTCATACAGGATGCACTAACGGGTATTCTATCAACTAGCATCTTGTTCGGCTCCGTGTTTCCATGTAATCGATCTGTAAACGTTACACGAGGATTCCGCACTCGTTGGACATCGTTCACACCTTGATTAAATACGTGGCGTGTGGACCTTACAAGTGGTATCAGAGCCAACAATTGAGCGTTCTTCGTGTTCTACGCGTTTCGTTGAGCATTAATAGGTTTCATGCTATTTTTATGGTTAAATCACAATTTCTCTAGGATTTACGGTGTTTTGAGCAGTCCGTCAAGCCTACAATCTTCTTAGTTCATCTTTTCAGTGGATTTCCTTGTTTTTAGCCTTAAAAACATTGATTTAATTTGATTTTTTGAAAAAAATTTGAATTTTGAATTTCTCTAGGATTTACGGCGCTCAAACTTAGGAGTGTGTTTTAGGGTTTCCACGAACTTGTCAGACGGTCCTCCACGAACTTGTCAGACGTTCCTCCACGAACATGCGGCACTCGAAGTTGTCTGAGTTTCGAACTTGTCCGATTAGGGATTCTCGCACTGGACCGTCTCGAACTTGACAGTCTACAAAGTTGATAGGCTTCGAACTTGTCAGACTCGAACTAGGGTTACACAAAATTGAGTCTTTCGAACTTAGTAATCACAAACTTAACTTTAAACAAATTTAATTTGGTAAAATGAATTTAATTATGTCAGTACAAACTTGATTTGAAATTTATTTTAAGAATTAAATAATTTAAGTTCGTGAACAAAAAGTTTTACCAGAATGTCAAGTTTACACAAGTTGTTAGAAATGGATCACGAAGTGGGCAAATCAAGTTCACCACGCAAGCTGATGAAGATTGAGTACTACTACTGGTGGAAAGATAGGTTTGCGGACTTCGCTAGATTCAATGATATGCGTATGTGGATATGCATTGACGAAGGGTATGTTCCCTCTACGCAAGAGCTCGAGGGCAGGATGAAAGTTTTGTCCTATCAACACATGAAAGATGAGGACAAGAATATTTATGAAGCTGAGAATCGGGATTTATCGTCGATCAAAATGGGGTTACCGTTGGAGATCCTGCACACCGTTAAGCATCACCGAACCTTTAAAGACCAATGAGAGGCGTTGGAGAAGAGGCATGAGGGAAATCCTAGGGTTAGGAAGGGGAGAACAAAATTGTTGAAGTAGCTATTTGCAATCTTCAAGGGTCTGAAGAATGAGACCTTGGATGAGATAATTACAAGGTTCTATCATCTTCGGACAGAGCTTGATAACCCCAAGGTTGAGTATCAAGAGTCTGAAAAAATTGAGAAACTTCTAGATGCGTTACCATCAAAGTGGGAGACGTACACTACGCTGATAAAGCATGATGCAGATAAACTGGCCATTCTCACTCTTGAAGAAGTCATTGGAACACTGAGGGCTTATAACTTCAAGATACAAAAGAAGGATATGGAATACGATCAAGTGCATGATCCTGAAATGTACTTCGGAGAGTCTAAGCCATCAACTTCCAGTGTACCGAAGTCGGGGGCTACATCGTTCTACTCTGGAGAAGAAGAGGGCATACCTGCAATTCTGAAGATTTTACTGGTAGGGCCTTTCTAGCATTTTCGAAACCAGAAGATCAACCATAAAACTCAGGATCATCTTCTAAGGGTTACACCAAAATTCCTATGAGTGCTAAGACCGCAGAGGAGCAACTGAAGCTTCATGCATCGTTTATGGCAGCATACAAGGAAAAATCAACGATCCAGCTCTGTGGGAGGAGGATTATGTGTAACATCTGGCACAAATCCAGGTTAGCAACTATAACTTAATCAGTAGTTATTAGCAAATTATAACCTAATCAGTGGGCATTAACAATTAATCAATGTGATTAACACATTTCATAAGGAAATTCTTCTCAATTAGAAACAATTTCATCGGCGCGATGAAACACGAAATTAATTAATACGATCGATTTACGATTTTATGGATTAATTCAACTAAGTACATAATTAAATTAAGACTAGTGACACTAATCATGCATTAACAAACTTACTTAACATTAATTTTGCAAGTCTAAAACAATTCATTAAACTAATGAATTTATAAGTATTTATGAATTTACATAAAAACGGAAATACAAGAATACATTCTACGTTTTTACGCTCGTTTTTGCCATCACTTTTGCGGTGAGTCTTCATAGTCCCTATTATCACACAGTTATGTTTTCGGGTAGAAATACATGCTACATTTTCATATGGACCTAGAAACTGCTTTATTACTTTTATGTATTACACATGTGGTTTCATCATGCCCTCGGATCATGGACCTTTAATTACATATATCTAAGTGTGAATATCATATGGATAGATCTATCGGGATTAATGCCCACCCCACCCGGGTTGGTCGCGCCAACTGTTAATGGGAGCGTATATATTAACGTTATAGTAATACAGCAGGGAATACTACACAGGACAAAATCATAATTAAGGTTCGGTTGCATGATGGTTATTTGTAAAAATAACATAGAATTTACGTTTTATAAATTCAAACTAAACTGTTGATGTGCATACAAGTCATATTTTCGTGTAAACCTATGAACTCACCAATAATTTTGTTGACGTATTTTAGCGTATATTTCAGGTAATTATGGCACGTGCACTGCATCTGAAGCATTCCAAGGCTTCCGTTCATTTTAAACTCGGAGATTTATTTGCATATTTTTTTGTTAATTTAATTATGTATTTAAATCTCTGTAAGTTGCGAACTACTCTTCATGTTATTCGGGCTATGTAAAACAATTTCATATTTTGAAGTTATATAAATGTATTTTAGAAAACGTCCATATAGTGTCCGTTCACTTGATTAGGACTATGCTTCCGCAACGCCACGCTTCGTTGCCAACCGGGGTAACGAGGTGTGACAGATTGGTATCAAAGCCATAGTTATAATGAACTAGGTTGCATTAGTACCCTAGACTATAACTACACTTAAGTCTTACAAATTTTTGAAAAATATATTGTAAATAACTAAGCACTATAAATGGACCTTGATGACATTAAACATGTAAAGCCACACAATCATCATCTTGTCTGATTCCGAAGATGAGTACACCCCCATGAGCCCAGAAGTCACGGAGGTTTTCGTTGAAGAAGATCCATCCGAAGAAGAAGACCCCTCCGATGAGCCGATGGAGGAGCCGGAAGAAGAACCGGTGGAAGGGGACGAATCTTCCAGTGGATGGGGAGAACTATCCAGAGAAGACCCACCATCTTCGGTGGCCCCGTCGTATATACCATACCACCCGGAAGTACCATCCCATACACCATATCGTCCACACCCCAACGGCCAATTCATGTTTTTCAGGCCATGGAAAAGGGTAATAATGCCATAACGGGAGTCTATCCCGGTTCCTGTCCCTCAGCTAAACTCGTCGCAACAGCGACAGGTAGATGCTCGGTGCTGGAATTGGATGTCGGACACCCTCCAGGAATGGAGGCGGGAGGAGAGAATCCCCTCCCAGTTCGAGGTCGGAGGACCATCCTCTACACCGACCCCACCACTCACTCAGGAGCCCGCAGACCACACAGTGCCCTTGCTAGTGGAAAGAGCCACCCAACACAATCTCCAGATCAGGCTGTTTAACTAGGATATCGGGGAGATCACCTCAAGCATCGAGTGTGAGGAGATGCAAAGCACGAATATCTACTGGGCAAACCAGCACCCTATCTCAATCTAGCAAGACGGGCTAGACGAACTACGTCAGCGATTGGACGAATGCGAGGCACACAATGAGGCACTGACGCAATGCCTCAACGCCTTGGAGCGAGGAGAAACCCCTGACCATTCCCACACCTAGTGCCCTTGTTATTATTGTATTTAGGGATTGTAATTACAATTGATGTATTCTCTAGTTAAGATAGAACTTGAAATTTTTCGGGTAACAACCCGACCCCTATGTAAGAAATTATGTATCAAGACCTTATTAATGAAAAATTGTTAACTATGAATTGGTGTTTAATGTTATAAAACAGTATGCCTTAAGTAAATTCGAACCTTTAAGACTCAACTTCTCACACTACGCTCTTCACTTTAAACTTTAAGATAATGCCGCCGAAAAGAGCCATGAACACTGCCGAGATCGAGCAACTGGTCGCACAACGAGTGGCAGCAGCTATAGCCACTTACAAAACCAACCGCAATAGCACCGCAAACGGCGACAGAGGAGCAAGTCATACTACGGGAGGGTCTGACTCAACTCAGAAAGGGTGTGGCATAAAAGTTTTTTTAAGTTGTAAGCCCTGATATTTCAACGGGACTAAAGGCGCTGTTGGACTGGTTCGCTGGTTCGAGAAACTAGAATTTGTTTTCCGTGTCTGCGGATGCGTAGAAGATGAGAAAGTTAAGTTCGCTACCTACACTCTTCAGGATGGTGCATTGACTTGGTGGAATTCGTATGAACAGTCTGTTGGAATCAACACGGCCTATCAACTCGCCTGGACTGAGTTGAAACAAAAGATGACGAACGAGTACTGGCCCCGAAATGAACTGTAAAAGATGGAGTCTGTGTTCTGGAATTTGTCGATGAAGGGAACGGATGTCGTCGGGTACACAAACTGTTTTCACGAATTGAGTCTTCTGTGCCCACAAATGGTTACCCCCGAGTACAAACGGACCGAACGCTACATTTGGGGACTCGCTCCCCAAATACATGGCAGTGTCACCGCCTCCAACACCATAATAATTCAGAGCGCCATTTAGATGGCGAATAAATTAATGGATCAAGTGGGCAGGAGAATAGAGGCCAAGGCAGGGGTGAACAAAAGAAAATGGGACGACGAATCAGGGAAAGGTTCGGGCTCACAACCCTAGAAGCCCGAAACCATCAAAGCATTTGTTGCCGGAGCTTAACCAAGAAAGGGGTACCCCAGCAACAAACCACTGTGTAACAGTGCACTTACCTTCACGTAGGTCGCTGTCCTACCCCTTGCAGAAAGTGTAAGTGAATTAGTCATCTGACAAAGGATTGTACGAATGTCAACAATGGGAGCAACATCGGTACTAAGAAAAGTTGTTTTGAATGTGGAATTGTCGGGCACTATAAGAAGGACTGCCCAAAATTGAGGAACAATCGTGGAGCTCAAAGGAGAGCTATTCTGTTGGGAGCAGGTGACGCTCGTCAAGATCCCGACGTTGTGACGGGTACGTTTCTTCTTAATGATTTATATGCTTACGTGTTATACGATACTGTTTATATCTGCTAAGTTTAGTGAACAATTGAATACCACTCTTTCCCCTTTAGACAGTGTTATACCATAGAATTAGCTGATGGAAAGTTGATTAAAGCAAATAATGTGAATAAAGAGTGCACACTGAAGTTAGTAGATCATCCCTTTAGGATAGACTTGATGCCTATTGAACTCGGAAGCTTTGACGTAGTTATTGGTATGGATTGGCTATCAGACAACCATGTCGAAATCCAATCTTAAAATCAGATAATGCTAGTCTGCTAGACATTAAGGAAGATCTTAGGGCTAAAACTAAAGCTGATACTCAAGATGTTATAGATCTGAAAGACAAATTGAGCGAACAATATGGCAGGAACGAACTAATTTATGAGCATATATATCGAGTCATTGAGCCAAGAGATCTCCCTGAAAGATAAAGAATTAGTTGAGGCTAGGGTTAAGGTTATTGAGACTAATAGTAAAATTGAGAAGTTTAGGAACTCATCCTTAAACTTAGGCAAATTCTTAGATTTGCAGAGACAGTCTAAGAAACCAGTTGGCCTACGATACCAGGATATGCCTCCACCATTCAATAGTAACTATGTGCCTATCCCTCAGGATAAAACCACAGAAACGGTTGAATCAGAGGAAGTAAAAAGTAACTGAGACTGATAAGGTGTCAATAGCTAAGGTGTCAACAACAACCTCTAAGGCTAAGAAAACGGTTAAGTTTGTGCAGTCTAATAGTGGGTCAAAACTAGAAAAGATAAAAACTATAAGTGATAATAACCAAGAGGTGTTGAACAAAGTTTTTGAAACAAAAGAACAGGTCATTAGTGAGACCCCAAA
The DNA here is from genome assembly GCA_020465985.1 of Centrapalus pauciflorus. Lineage (NCBI taxonomy): Eukaryota > Viridiplantae > Streptophyta > Magnoliopsida > Asterales > Asteraceae > Centrapalus > Centrapalus pauciflorus. Next base: position 110,826 of record JAANYP010000174.1, read on the forward strand.
GTCAAAGAGTGCTTATAAGAAGTCTATTGATAAGATGTCTTGCCTTAGATGTCATGAAAAAGGTCATGTTGCATCAAGTTGTTCCTATAGGAAACTAGAGTCTACACCTATCATAGGGAAACAAGAACAACAAACCTTGAAACCAGTGCCTTGTATTGCAAGCTCGAGTAGTTCTCAAAAGTCAGAGAAGAACTCGAATGCAATCTCACGAGTAGGTACTAAACAACCACCGGTGTCAGCAAGACAAAATGAAGGACTTAGGAATATATCACTGAATAGATTCCCTATTCAATCAAGGCCTGGCCCCCAAACTATCATTAGCAATCATACACCTAAGAGGAGTTACACTCCAGTTAGGTCTCATACTCCTAACAGACATCAGACACCTGGTAGAGCCCAGAGTTATAACAATGAAATGCATTATAACATATATTACTCTAGCGCTCCACAACAAAAGATAACCCAAAAGCCAAGAGTGGATATTAATCACTCAGCTCTACAACTAGTTCTTGCTCAAAAACCCAAGTCACCTGAAAGGAGAGATGGGTATTTGTAATAAGTTCAAGTATATGGATGAGAATGGTATTACCACGTCATTCATGGCTTGGGTTCCTCGTGATAACTAATCTGTTTTCTTTCATGTGCAGAAGTTAACTACAGGTCTTAACTACAAATAGTTCGTAGATAGTGGTTGTTCTCGTCACATGACTGGGAAAGAAGTCTACTCATGGACTTCAAGAGTGGGAATAAGGGATTTGTCTCATTTGCAAGGAATAAAGAAGGCAATATCACTGGAACAGGATTAGTCACTAATGGGACGATCACTCTTGATCAGGTCTACTATGTAGATAAGCTTGCTCACAATCTTATTAGTGTCTGTCATTATTATCTTCCGTTGCCACTTTTACCAACTTAATTAAGTTCTTTTCAGCACAATCACGTATAAAATGGTGTCTTATGTCTATGTGCTTGGTTTTACTGTGTTTAACGGGATTATTGGTTATAGCTATAGTAGACTGGTTATCTATCCTAATATGAGTATGAGTATAAGTCAAACTGTAATCCCACAATTGTTGTTGTATCCACAAAACCTGTGAACAGCAACTACCAGCAGCAACATATTCGGCCTCGCACGTTGACACGACTACCGAAGTCTGTTTCTTGCATTGCCAGGAAACGAGTCTCCCTCCAAGGAACTGACAACCTCCAGTTATTGACTTGCGATTCAAGCTGCATCCTCCATAGTCTGAATCCGTGAATGCTTCTAATTCCAGATCACCATCCGCGTGATACCAAAGTCCCAGCTTCGGTTTCGACTTGAGGTATCTCAGAATCCGCTTCACAGCTTTCATGTGCATCTCTTTTGGATTAGCTTGAAACCTAGCACAAATACACACAACAAACATTATGTCAGGTCTAGAAGCAGTTAAATACATAAGTGATCCAATCATGGCCCGATATAACGTTGGATCCACATCGGTATCACTTTCTGTACCCGGTCCGAGATTATGATTCACTTGAATTGGCGTGCTAAAGTGAGCCGTCAGCTTTGTTCCTTCCATCCCGAAGCGCTCTAGAATGTCGTAGACATACTTCGTCTGATGGATAAACATACCCTCCTTCCTCTGTTCAACTTGCAAACCCAGAAAGAAGTTTAACTCACCCATAGCACTCATCTCAAACTTAGACTTCATCACCTTTTCAAAGTCTTTGCACATCTGCTCGTCTGATGATCCGAAAATGATATCATCAACATACACTTGTACCAAGATGAAATGTTCACCCTTTCTTTCCACAAACAGCGTACTATCAATCCTCCCTTTTTCAAACCCGTTGTCTAAAAGATGAGTAGATAGCGTCTCGTACCACGTCCTTGGTGCTTGATGTAGTCCATACAAAGCCTTATCTAAACGATACACTCTGTTTGGATACTTCGGATCTGTAAACCCTGGCGGTTGTTCCACATATACCAGTTCCTTCACTTTCCCATAAATAAAGGCACTCTTTACGTCAAGTTGATAAACTTTAAAACCTTTGAAGGACGCAAAGGCCAGAAACAAACGGATTGCTTCAAGCCTTGCCACTGGTGCAAATACTTCATTGTAATCGATTCCTTGTTGTGAGTCACTATACCCCGATCATCTCTCTTGCACTTAAAAACCCACTTGGTTCCTATTGCAACTTCTCCTCGAGGTAATGGAACTAACTCCCACACTTCAAGTTTCCTGAATTGTGACAGTTCTTCCTGCATCGCTTCAATCCAAGAGTTGTCTCTCAGTGCCATTTGCACATTCTTCGGCTCTACTTGCGTGATTAAACATGCATACAAGCAAGTATGGAAGGCTTCGGAGTCATTTGATCATCGACAACAACATTGTGTGTTATTCAAACTACTTCTAGTCCTCACACCAGCATTTGTATTTCCTATGATGCTCTCAATCGGATGATTCTTATTAATCCTCGATGTTTCTATCTCGTCAACCCTAAGATTATCTCCTAATTGATCCTATCTCACCTAACGGGGGAACGACTTCAGACTCTACATTTTCTTCCCCATGAACATTGTCTTTGCAGTTAGAGTTTGTCGTCTGATTTTCGTTTGTAGGCATCTCAGAATCATACTCTGCTGGAGATCTATCTTCTGTTGTAGGCTCGGAAGTTGATCGAAAGGTCGTCCTCGGAAAACTTTGACGCTCGTCATTCAGATTTAATGACGACAAGCCCTGTTCGATTGTACCTGCATTTCCATCCAAAGGAATGTTAAATGATTCAAACAGTTTGTCATAATCAAAAATCCATTCCGGACTGGTTTAGGGTTCATGTGTATAACTTGTTACATCAATGTTATACACAATCTCTACTGTACCATTTGATTTGTTAAAAACCCATTTGTTTGGTGAGTTCGGCACATAACCTAGGAAATAACCTTCGTCAGCCTTTTCACCAAACTTAGGTTGACGTTTTGTTTTCATTAACGTACATGGTACCCCAAATGGTTCGAAGCCAATTAAATTTGGTGGCCTTTTATTCAAAACATCATAACAGGTTTTGTTCAGTGATTTGACAGTAAGGACCCGATTTAAAACATGACACGTGGTATTCACTGCCTCCCCCCAAAACATGGTTGGAAGCTTTGAATCCGAGAGCAGGGTCCTTGCTGCCTCAATCAAAGTCCTGTTTTTCTGTTCTGCCACCCCATTTTGTTGTGGCTCATAAGGTGCACTAAATTGATGCACTATGCCCTTTGATAGGCAATATACACCAATTACTGTGTTTTTGAATTCCGTTCCGTTATCACCCCTGATACGTTTACCCGCGTCCTGTAGGAGTTTTCAACTTGGTCTAATAATCCGATTAGCTTGTTAGCTGTCTCATCCTTCGTACCTAAAAGGAAAACCCATGAAAATCGTGAGTAATCATCAGTAATAACCAAACAATACCAACTACCACCTATGCTCCTTTTGTTGATTGGTCCGAACAGATCCATATGCAACAAATCGAAAGTGGCAGCTATAGAGTTCTGAGTCTTGGACTTGTGTGCCTTCTTGTGTTGTTTTCCTTTCTTGCACGGTAGACACTTGTCTTCAAACTGAAAACTCTTCATTGGAACACCTTGCACCAATCCATTTTTAGTGATATAGTTCATTTTTCTTAGGTGGAAGTGTGCCATGCGTCTGTGCCATAAAACTGATTCTGTCTCTGAAGCTTTAGATAGAAGACATATTGGTCCCATCGAAGATTCCGGTTTGTTCATGTCTAGCATGTACAAGCCATTCTTCCATGTGGCCCTCATCAGTATCCAATCTTCAGGTACTTTGAATCCCGGTTTCAGCACTAACGCCTCAGTATCAGTGAAGAGTACCGAGTTCTTCTTATCACAGATTTGAGATACACTAATGAGATTATGAACAAGTTTATCAACGTGGTAAACTTGATCAAGTTTGATAGTCCCATTATTGACCACTCAAGTACCGGTGATATTTCCTCCTTTATTACCAGCGAATAATACAAATCCCCTATTCCCTCCCTTGAAATCTGCGAGTAGACTTCTTTCCACAGTCATGTGCCTAGAGCAACCACTGTCGACGAACCATTTGTTGTTTGGACCTGTAGTTATCTCCTGCACATGAAAGAAAAGAGGTTAGTTATGACGGGGAACCCAAGTCATAACTGACTTGGTAATACCATTCTCGTCCACATACTTGAACTCTTTTAAATACCCATCTCTCCTTTCAGGTGAGTTGGGTGTTTGATTGAGAACCTGTTGTGGTGCAGAGTGATTTATGTTCACTCTCGGCCTTTGTGTAGGCATTTGATGTGGAGCTCTTGAATAATTTCAGTTATAAGGCATTTCCGATGGATATCCCTGAGCTTTACCTGGTGTTTGATGTTTTACAGGAGTGTGTGACCTAACCGGAGTATAAGCTCTTCTAGGTTGTCACACCCCGCTACCCCGGTTGGCAGCGAGGCGTGACGAGTGCGGAAGCTTGAAAGTGGTTACTTCTGAAGGCATACTTGCCTTAATTACCTGAAAATACATGCTAAAATACGTCAACAAAAATTGTTGGTGAGCTCATAGGTTTACGCGAAAAGACCAGTTGTATGGACATTATCAGAGGAGTTGAATTCATAAAATCATAAATTCCGTGTATGTATTACATAAACCATCATGCAACCGAAGCTTAATTAGAATGAGTTTGCCCTGTGCAGTATTCCCATACGTAATACCGTGTGTTGAATATATATGCACTCGCTGTTAGCCGAACCGAGCTATAACCAACCTCCTTTGGGTTGGTGGTATTATGGCTTCAATTTTCACTAGAGGTGGCAAAATATTTTGTTCAGACTGGTTTTGGAGGGTTGGGTTGATCCATCAATGCTTTATGAATAATTAATGTGTTAAACATGATTGATACCATACTCTTTGAATAATATGTACTTCTTTTAATAAACTTATTTAAAAGGTTGTAAGTACGTAAATACACTTTGGGGCCCCTTTCAACCCTTTGTTTTATACTTCACTCATCTGAGTGTTTTTAAATAAATGGGTAAAAATTGCCAACAAAGATGAACACTTTGCAGGCAGATTTCACTGGAACAAATGGATTGGATTCACAAAATAAATGGAGTAATCACTTCATTATTAAGTTTGCAATCACCTGAGAGGGTAGGTGTGGATAAGTTCTACATTGTCATTATTCATTATAACTGAAATTCTGTTTTTTAAGATGAAGATTCAACTCGCTCCTTTTTTCCTAGGATCTAGATACGAGTCCAACAGGTGAAAGTAGCATAGGAGAAAAATCATTCGCTCAAGATAGGAAGATATATGAAAAGTTTAACACCGTGCTTCCTGAAATATGATGTGTGCATGTAGAAGTTCAACAGTTACGGTACGGTGTTAAAAGTGAGAAGTGTGTTGTTTGTGTTGCACTGAACCAAACTAGGCTTCCTTAAATCTCGGTATTGTTATCTGCGTTGAGTTTTTAGGTGTTTACCACAATCTCGATGTACATATATCCAAGGTAAGATATGGCAATTTTTTGTACAACTAAAAATGAGCCAAGATAAAATCGAACCCAACTTTACGCATAGGTTTACAAGCCCTCTAAATTCAACTTGATGCTATGCTTTTAGAAGCTTTAATTTGTGCTTGAACATTTCTCTCTCGCATAGGTTTACAAGCCCTCTGAATCACCTGAGGTTCACGAGGCATCACATTGATACAATCAGAACAACTAACAAGAAGCTCAGGAATAACCAACGATAGTATATTAACTGCAACTCGAACACATTGAGATCCATTTTTTACATCAGAACTTTCCATGTCGATTGAGATTGTAAAAACCCAAGATTCGAAAACAACCAAACAAATTCGAATTACACATACATTTTAGTGATTGTTTGCATGATTAACAAGCGTAGATTAAGCAAAAAGAGAAAATTAAACTCGATTATTACCTTCAATACACGATATGGTTTTCCACTGTGTTTTTGTGTGGGTGTCAGACAGGAAGAAGAATGAATTTTGAATTTGGAGAGAGGTCACATCAGAAATTTATACAAATAGATGGTTTTGAGTTAAAATCAAAATCTCAAATCTGATAAAACCAAATTCTGAGATTCATCAAACAATTTAACATGCACAAATCTCAAATATGATAAAGCCAAAATATGAGATTCAGAGAGATACCATCGAGAAGAGACAGCATGGCGGGCAGCGTGGTCTGGTGTCGCCTAAGAATGGAAGAGGCGTCGCCGGTGTCGTCTGAGATGGGAAGAATCTGGTGTCGCCTGAGAAGAAGGAGTGGCCGCTTGGCCTGAGAAGAAGGAAGAGGGCGGTGTGGATCGGCTGAGAAGGAGGAGTGTACGAAGAGTCAGTTTTAGACTTTTTTGTTCCCAAGTCGTCGTCGGTGTCGCCTGAGAAGGAGTGGCCGCTTGGCCTGAGAAGAAGGAAGAGGGCGGTGTGGATTGGCTGAGACGGAGGAGTGTACAAAGAGTCAGTTTTATACTTTTTCGTTCCCAATAAACGTGCACAGGTCACAGGTGCAAGTCTCCATAGTTGAGTTTGAAATTTGAATATTTATGCCTTAAGAATTTGTACATGAAGCTTTATATGATTGTATCTCTTAAAATTCAGCCCTTAAGCTTTAATCAGTTGTACATTGTGCAATAAGACTTGTTTTAAGACATTTGTCTAAATGCTTTAAAAAGGAGTTAAGATATATATATATATATATATATATATATATATATATATATATATATATATATATATACATATATATTTAGGATGGTTCTTACTGTTATTGGTTATTTCTTTACTGCAGAGAATTGTATGAAATTGGTACTAATTGGTATTATGTTTACGATGATATTACAGCAAAGGAGATAATCAATCGAAATCAGGGAGGAGCGATAATAGCGAAATTGTTGTTCTTGATGCTCTGACGAGGTTTTTCTTTCATAATTTTTCTTGCAAAGAGTATGTTCTGGAATTTTGCTTTGATTCTATGTTTGAGAAATAATTGTTACTCTTCAAATTGAAGAGTTACCTCCTTTCTCTAAGTTTTTTCCATCCTGTTCTTCTAAATTGGATCCATGAGCACATATTAATTTATCCTCACACAGTCTTGAAATGTTAAATGACCTAAACTTTTGCATCTCAACTCCTTTAAATCACTATCTTTATTCACTTAGGATTAACAGTTATTAAAATGGCAGTAAGTTTAGCACTAGGGAAATGATGGATGCTTTTTATGGGAATTCTTCTTGATCGTATTTTTTTGCTCAAAAAATAATTTTTTATTGTAGTTTTGCTTACTACTTAAAAATAACAGCACACATGCAAATCACAGTTAGTTATTCCATGTGAGTCTTTTTTATCTGAATAAAAGTGTAGTCTTCACATAAATTGCGATGTGAAACATTTCCAGTTCTTGAGGTAGAAATAAGAAATATATATTCTTTTATGCTTTTTGAAATGCTAATTAATTAATGATGGGAAAACGCTTACGGAGCACCAATGCTTAATGAAGCACATGGATCATGAAAACCTTACTTCTTAATATGTATGATGAATTGCCCTAAATCTCACTTAAGTCTTACACATGTTTCTGGACTTTAAAAAACAACAGTTACACTTGTATCACCATCAACGAGAGGAAGTATTAGTGAAATGCTCAGGAAGTAAGTTGGTACTCTTGTGAAATGTTTAGTGTTACAAAATTGAAATGGAAACCATGCATGTTCTTATTATGTGTTTAATTGCATCTATTAGCAATTTGAAGATTAAATTCCAAGATTTAAACTAAAACTCTGAGACTTAAATATGTTGCTGTCCATGGAATTTTATTTCTGTTTTGGAGCCGTAAAATGTGGTGTGTCAGTTCATGATCACGACTCACCTAGGCGCTTTAGCCATAGCTAATGTTGCATGTTAATCTTGGTTTAACTTCTAAGGGAGGACAAGTGGTGATATGTAAATGTTATTTGGCTACGCAAACTTTAAAATCATAACCACGTCTTACAGGGTCTTTACTTTATTCATGCCTTAGTTATCTTGTCCCACCCTATGAATTTGCTGCCTTTCAGCTATTTTCTGTAGAAAATATATTTTAGGCAGATGAAATTTCGAGTAGAAGTTTAATGTCAACTTATTTCAGGCTGATGAAAATTTGTGGTTGATACATCCATCGCTTCCTGAGGCTGTTGAAGCTTGTGTTAATGCCGCAGGTCATGATTTTGACCCTTCACTACAACACACACTGCTAAGGGCTGCAAGCTATGGACAAGGTTTTTAGGTTAGTTTTGATGTCTTGATAGAAAATATATTGTGGTTTATAAAAGAGTTTCTTTGTGGAAATTTTTTATCTAATTCTAATGTCATCAAGTAATGTGAAACTAAGCAAAAATGTCTTTGATATGGGATATATCGGAGAACTTGCATTTCTGAAAGAAGACTGATGTGGACAATTTTATGGTGATTTATTACTATTGACTTAGGAGATTCTGCTTTCTACCTTTTGCTACAATTCCCGTCATTAAGGATGGTTTCTGCTTGCATACAATCTGTTACTTTTGAACTTTGAATTTTGCAATTCTGCATGTATACAGTCTACCCTTTCTTCAGAGCAACTTGTTTGGTGTGGAATGGACAATGTGCTACTCTATAGCGATGATATGCTTTCGATGGTGGGACCATATGGAGATCCAGTTTTCTACCTTTACGATGAACCAATTATTCTCATTCCAGAGTGTGATGGAGCGAGGGTATTGTCCAACTCAAACATGGAGTTTCTTCAACGGGTTCTAGCTTCCAACGAACTGTCTTTCATTCCCAGTGAAAGGGCCTTCATTTTGCTCCTGTTTGGGTGTTGAGACAACAATATTTTATTGCAGTTTAAGAAATATTTTGGTATGTTTTTATGCTTTCTTTTATTGTAGCATAGTCATAGTTTTAATGGATTACCTTTTGTTTTAACACTTATGCCTCTTTTCGGATCAAACTCGTTTAGTTATGTACTTGTAGTTTAGTTGGTTCACTTAATTTTTATTGGTTTTAGTTGGCACATGTTATGGGTTCTCATTCTTCACATAATGCAATATGACATGTAAATTTAACCATCTCTAATTGCATATTAATGGTTGTTATTAAAAAAGTGAATATATAGATCGGACATAGTTTGTTGAACCCTGTTGCACCTTTGTTGCCACCGCCGCTTTGCACGGATACAATACTAGTATATATATATATATATATATATATATATATATATATATATATATATATATATATATATATATATAGAGAGTCAGGTTCAAAAAGGTACCTCTCGAAATCAAGTGCACCCGAAGGTACCGACCTTAAAAAACTTTTTTTTAAATTTTTTTCTCATAACCATGTTTAATCTAATGTTATACACATGATATATGAATTTCACATACATTCACACTTTCTGTGTCCTTAAAAATTATGTGAATGCTCAATGCATATTGATGTGAATGGTCATCCATGTGAATGGTCATTTCACACAATGTGAATGGTGTGAATGACCATTCACATGATCTTTTTTTACCATTCACAAGATTTATGATGTTGCTTCTTTTGAAAAAAAGTCTTATAATGTTGTCTTATACACGTCTATTCAAAAAAAATATATGTGAATGATCATTCACATAAGGGTACGCTGGGTACGCTGGAATCTTACAGGTACGCTGATGAACCTGATTCTATATATATATATATATATATATATATATATATATATATATATATATATATATATATATATATATATATATATATATATATATATATATATATATATATATATATATATATATAGATATATATATATGTATATGTATAGATATGTATATATATATATATACATACATATATATATATATTAATCTATATATATATGTATGTATATATATATATACATATATATATATATATATATATATATATATATATATATATCTATATATTATGTATGTATACTATAGTATACTATATATGTATACATATATAATATATATATATTATATATACTATATATATATGTATAGTATATACATATATATACATATATATATCTATATATATATATATATATATATATATATATATATATATATATATATATATATATATATATATATATATATATATATATATATATATATATATATATATATATATATATATATATATATATATATATATATATATATATATATATATATATATATATATATATAGGGGAGGGTTCTTCTAAAAACCATAAAAAATGTGGGAACCTAATAACCTTTTATGGCCACTGGATTAATGATAATCAATGGTTGATATATTGGATGACAAGTTTGTAATTATTTTGAACTTTGATAGTGGAGAATCTTGAAAATGTGTGAAAATGGTATTTTTGGAAGAAAAAAATCTCCTTTTTCTCTTCCTCTCTCTTACTTTTTTTCATTTTCATTTTATTTTTCTTTCATTATAATTGATTTTTCAAGTAAACAAAGTTTTTTATAAAAAAAATTATTTTTTCTATATAGAAAATTATTTAATTGCTAAAAAAATAACGTATTTTATATAGAAATATTATATGTTTATATAGAATATTTTTTTCTGTATAGAATATGTTAACGAACATATTCTATGTACAATCTACGTAGAATGTCATGCATTCTACGTAGAATGACATGCAATCTACGTAGAATGTCGTGTAGAATGTCAAATATCATATATTCTACGTAGATTAGCTGATAAAAAATATCAAAAACACATTGAAACAAAAAAAAAAAGATTTCATTTAGACATTTTTATCAAACACTTGGTATGCAACTGATATAAAATATACAAAAAAGACATTGAATAATAATGTTAGTCTACATAAAAAATATAGAAATGTATAAAAAAACATAAAAATATATGAAATATATAAGAAACATAACATTCTACATAGATTATATGTGATTTTTTACAATTAGTCTTGTATTATATTCTCTTTAGATTATCATTTAATCTACGTAGATTATCATGTAATCTACGTAGATTATCATGTAAAACATCCAATAACTATTACAATCATTATAAATCTAATATCTTACAAATAATCTTCATTATAAAACATGAAAAATGAATCTGTCATATTCTATGTAGAGTATCGACGAACATATTATATGTACAATCTACGTAGAATGTCATGCGTTCTACGTAGAATGACATTCAATCTACGTAGAATGACATTCAATCTACGTAGAATGGCATGCAATATACGTAGAATGGCATGCAATCTACGTAGAATGACATGCAATCTACGTAGAATGTCTTGTAGAATAACAATTATCATATATTCTACGTAGATTATTACATGATAAAATATACCAAAAACACATTGAATAGTAATGTTAATCTACATAAAAAGATATAGAAATGTATAAAAAAACATTGAAATATATGAAATATATAAGAAACATAACATTCTACATAAATTATGTGTGATTTTTTGCAATTAGTCTTGTATTATATTCTATTTAGATTATCATTTAATCTACGTAGATTATCATGTAATCTACGTAGATTATCATGTAAAACATCCAATAACTATTACAATCATTATAAATCTAATATCTTACAAATAATCTTCATTATAAAACATGAAAAATGAATCTGTCATATTCTATGTAGAGTATCGATGACATTATACGTAGAATGACATTCAATCTACGTAGAATGACATGCAATCTATGTAGAATGACATGCAATCTACGTAGAATGACATGCAATCTACGTAGAATAACATGCAATCTACGTATACGTAGAATGGCATGCAATATACGTAGAATGGCATGCAATCTACGTAGAATGTCGTGTAGATTGTCAGTTATCATATATTCTACGTAAATTATAAATGATAAAATATACCAAAAACACATTAAATAGTAATGTCAATCTACATAAAAAGATATAGAAATGTATAAGAAACATAAAAAAATATATTAAATATATAAGAAACATAACATTTTACATAGATTATGTGTGATTTTTTACAAGTAGTATTGTATTATATTCTATGTAGATTATGATGTAATCTACGTAGATTGTCATGTAATCAACATAGATTATCATGTAAAACATCTAAGTACTATTACATTCATTATAAATATAATATCTTACAAATATTTTTAATTATAAAATATGAAAAATGAATCTGTCCAATGTACGTAGATTGTACATAGAATATGTTCGTCGATACTCTACATAGAATGTCACGCAATCTACTATCATGTAATCTACGTAGATTATCATGTAATCTACGTAGATTATCATGTAAAACATCTAATAACTATTACATTCATATATATCTAGTATTTTACAAATAATCTTCATTATAAAACATTGAAAATAAATCTGTCATATGCTATGTAAAGTATCGACGAACATATTTTATGTACAATATACGTTGAATGTCATGCAATCTATGTAGAATGACATGCAATCTACGTAGAATGTCATGCAATTTGCGTAGAATGTCATGCAATCTATGTAGAATGTCGTGCAAAATGTCAAATATCATATATTCTACATAGATTACATGATAAAATATATCAAAAAAACATTGAAACAAAAAAAAAAGATTTCATTTAGACATTTTATCAAACACTTAGTATGCAACTGATATAAAATATGCCAAAAATACATAGAATAAAACTATTAATCTACGTAGAATAACATGCAATCTACGTAGAATGACATTCAATCTACGTAGAATGACATGCAATCTACGTAGAATGGCATGCAATCTACGTAGAGTATCGACGAACATATTCTATGTTCAATCTACGTAATTTGTCATGCAATCTACGTAGAATGACATTCAATCTACGTAGAGTATCGACGAACATATTCTATGTTCAATCTACGTAATTTGTCATGCAATCTACATGGAATGACATTCAATCTACGTAGAATGACATTCAATCTACGTAGAATGACATGCAATCTACGTAGAATGTCATGTAATCTATGTAGAATGTCGTGTAGAATGTCAAGTATCATATATTCTACGTAAATTAAATGATAAAGTATACCAAAAACACATTGAAACAAAAAAATAAAATTTCGTTTAGACATTTTATCGAACACTTGGTATGCAACTGATATAAAGTATACCAAAAACACAATGAGTAGTAATGGTAATCTACAAAAAAGATATAGATTTGTATAATAAACATAAAAATATATGAAATATATAAGAAACATAACATTCTACATAGATTAGAATAGTAATGTTAATCTACATAAAAAGATATAGAATTATATAACATTCTATATATACATATAATATTTCTATATAGAATACATTAATTTTTTAGCAATTAAATAATTTTTTATATAGAAAAAAATTTATTTTTTTATAAAAAACGTTTTTTTAATATTAAAATCAATTCTAATGAAAGAAAGAGAAAATGAAAATGAAAAAAAAAGTAAGAGAGAGAAAATGAAAATGAAAAAAAAGTAAGAGAGAGAAAGTGAAAAAGAGATGCATATAATAAAAAAGGTGGAGAGAGAAAGATAATATTTTTTATTCCAAAAATACCCTTTTGATCCAATGGCTCTAAAAGGTTCCTAGGTTCTCACCATTTTAAGGTTCTTAAAAGAACCTCTCCCTATATATATATATATATATATATATATATATATATATATATATATATATATATATATATATATATATATATATATATATATAGATACTGTAACATCCTCAGATTTAATAAATTTGTAATTTAAGTTTGATTATGAAAGTTGGTACGGAATTTGGATTAATTATAAAGTTGGTTGCATTATTCGGAAATTGAGAAATTTCAATTTATTTAAGTGAATATAATTATTAAATTGTTAAGGATAATAAAATAAAGATAGAATTGTTTATTTTATAAAATCAGTATTTAATGGAACCGGATAAATGTAGGGGCTAGATGTGTCAAAGATGGAAAATGGGAATAAAAGAACCAAAGTCTTTCATTTCATCAAAACACATTCTCTCACTAACTCAAACTCTCTCTCTCGGCTCTCTCTCTAAAACAAATAAAGATCATCAAATTGTGATTTTGGAAGCTGAAAATTTGGATTCAAGATAGAAGGAAGGATTTATAAACGCAGCAATCAAAGATTTGAGGTAAGAAATCCTTTAAATTTCAAATTTGGGAACATTTTGGTTCGGTTTTGATAAAAACCGAAACATAGAATTGGAGTCGCAAATATGAATGCATGTGTTATATTGTTGTGGATTCGTTTAAATCTAGTGTATAAGATGCTATATATTAAGTTTCAGCTCCTGATTCGAACTTAAAATATGAATTTGAGGATTTTGTGTGTGTTAGTGTGTGTGCGCCGATGGTGACAAAAATGAACAAAAAATGTTCAATTTGGTACATAAATGTGTTAAGATTAGTGTTAAAATGGTTGAAAATAAGTGTTTTTAAGTTGACATAAATTATTTCGAACACTGAATAAGTACAAAAATGATGGAAATTAAATCTAGAAAATGACAAAACAGCACAATTTTGAACACAGATGGTCCGAATTCGGATCCGAGATGAACTCGGATCTGGTCCGAATTCGGATGTGGTCCGAAATTATATGTGGTTCGAACTTGACATGGGGTCCGAACTTGACATGGTTCGAACTTGACATGGGGTCCGAACTTGACATGGGGTCCGAACTTGATGGGGTCCGAATTCGGGTGGGGTCCGAATTCTGACATGGATCCGAAATACGGGTCAAGTGTTGCAAGAATTATAAAAATTTGGTTTTTTGAAATTAAACAGCTATTGACACAATGTTTTGATACAACTGACTTAACAGGTCCCTTGTGGTGTTGTTTAACCCACAGTGGGGGTACTTTGTGGATCCGGTTGAAAGCCCGAGGAGAATTAATTACTGATTAAAGTTTAATAACGCAACCTCTGTGAGTACATATGATTTCGCATGTTTATATCTGCTTTATGTTAGCTATTGCCTGCTGAGACATGTTGCTTCATTATCGTTTGGAATTCTACTAACTTGCGTAGATTTAGATGCACATTCATACTTGTTGCATGTCCGTTCTTTTGTTGTGCAACTATCGATGGATCGGCGGGTCGCATCTGTTACTCTGATGTTACTGCGCTATATGACCCGGAGCTGATCCCTCCGAGGTTCTGGTAGGCAGTAAGTCATCCCCGATGTTATGTCTGTCTCAGATGGTTGGGTTATATACCGATTTTTGGGCTCGTAGGAGCGATGACTCATGTGTGTCATACTTTGTGTACGTGGAGGGTGCACGACGTGTGTCGTCGGTGTACCCTTGTGGGCTTCATAAGGATTTATAAAATGCATAAATCTGTGTATTCATTAAGCATTCGTTTACCCCTCAGTTTTTGACATTTTTACAGGAAAAGGAAAAGCTGTTGCCGGAACTTCTAGCTAGGTCAATATTTGAAGTTTGAAGATTATCTACTACTCAGCTTGGTAATTGAAAAATGGGATAGTTATTGTAATATGTATTTGGGATGATGTAATGTTATTGAGTATGTAGACTTAGATTTGGTACCTTGTAGCACCGTAGGGTGTTTAAAACAATTATATTACTTTTATCTTGTACTTTAATGCTTCCGCAATTTAATTAAGTTTTCAGATCATTATGTAGTTTATGTTTGGTGATTAATCCAGGATGTATTGTAATGATGATTATTGTGGCAAGGGTGTCACACGAAATGGTATCAGAGCAGTAGTTTGAGACTCAAGTGTCCGTGAGGTCTTGATCTCAAACGTTAAGTGTTGATATGTAGTAATTTTAAGTAATGATCTGAACTAAGATAGGTCACGATCTAGTAATTATAGGAGATTGCCTTTCATACGGGACAATTGGGTGTTGTCTTTAAATAAATGACATGTTACTAAATAAGTTATATGTTTTATATTTTCAGAACATGTCTGGAGGAGGAATGACTCCCAAAGAAACAAGGGAAATGAAGTTAGCCATGATGGCTGAAGAGAATAAGATGATTCAGGATCAGTTTCGGGCTCGAGATGAGGCGCCGATGCTAAGAGAAGAGAAGACAAGAGAAAGAATAAGGAAAAAGAGGGGGGCAACAGTGATGAACAAGATGACAACACTGGGTCATCTAAAAAACCTAACGGTTGTCGTTTTAAGGATTTCAAAGGAAATGGTGTTGTAGAATTCAATGGACTGGGTGATGTTGTTGCCGCGCTAGAATGGATAACAGCAACCGAACGGACATCCGAATCAGCGATTGTGCTGAGAAGGACATGGTTCGGTATGCTACTGCTATGTTCACCAACGATGCGATTATGTGGTGGAATTCCATGGTTAATGCCTTAACCTTGGAAAAAGTGATTGTTATGACTTGGGCTGAGTTCACTGACTTATTCACTCAGCAATATTGTCCGGTTGATGAGCGCCGAAGACTTGAGGCAAAGTTCATGGAATTGATGCAGGGGACTAAGACTGTGTCCCAGTATGCTGTGGAATTCACGAGGCTGAGTCTGTTTGCGCCTCATCAAGTTGATACCGAAGAAAGGAAAGTGACCAGATTTGAGGCTGGTTTGGATATGGAGATTAGGAGACTTATGAGCAACATGCGCTACACTATGTTTGCTGGCTTACTTGAGGCTGCCAGATATATAGAACAAATTCTGACCATGTCGGGTTACTCAATTGGGTCTGCCGCTGCTTCCAGCAACCCTACGCAACCGTCACCGCCGAAGCGCCAACATGAAGGGGGATATACTGGTTCTGCTCGATCATCACAGTTTTCACCTCAGCAATCTTATCGTCGACCATCTGGGTTTTCGGGTCGTGCTCGTGCCTACTCCATCAACACCGAGTCGCGATATTTTAATTCGTGTCACTTGGAAAACTTCGGCAAGTGCACTAATGGACGCGCTTGCTTTTGCTATGGAGAGTTGGGCCATTTTCAGAGTGAGTGTCCACAAAAAGCCGATGCTTGCCATAAGTGTGGGGTATGGGGGCATTACAGTAGGAATTGCAGAAAGAATGATCCAATTGCTGCTGCTCCATCGTCGACTCGATCATCTGGGGGATCAAGTGGTGGTTCAGTCAACCGCCGGAACCAGCCACAAAGAGCACCGGCTCGTGCTTTTCAGATAACGGCAGAGGAGGCTAGGGAAAACCCAGAAGTGGTTACGGGTACATTTATTGTAAATTCCATGGCTACACGAGGTCTTTTGACTCGGGTGCCAATAGATCTTTTGTATCTACCATGTTTGCACAACGACTTTCGATGCCTCTGTCTAAGTTATCTGCTAAACTTGATATTGAAACTACTAGTAACACTCTAGTCAAAGTACATCATGTATATCGTAACTGCACTTTAGTGATTGAAGATGTAGTCTTCATTTTGGACTTGATCCCGATAGTATTCAGTGAGTTTGATGTGATAGTCGGAATGGACTGGTTGATAGAGAATGAAGCCCATATAGTCTGTAAGAAGCATATGATAAAGATAACCACACCGGAGGGGCGTGAGATCTGCATATATGGCGATAGAAGAAGCGGGGATCTGTGCTTGTTGACCATTGCAAAAGCCAGAAAGCTTGTTGCAAAGGGGTGTGACGCCTACCTGGCATATGCTATTGATGCCAGGGCTGAGAAGAAGACTGTGGCCGATGTGCCTGTTCTATCACAATTCCCGGATGTGTTTCCGGAAGACTTGTCTGGCGTACCGCCTGAGAGACAAGTGGAATTTCGAATTGATTTGATCCCTGGAGCTGCACCGGTAGCTCATTATCCGTATCGTCTTGCTCCTACCGAAATGCAAGAAATGAAGAAAAATCTCCAGGAGTTGTTGGACAAGGGCTTCATTCGACCGAGTTCATCGCCGTGGGGAGCTCCGGTATTGTTTGTTAAAAAGAAAGATGGCACGATAAGAATGTTCAATGATTACCGGGAGCTGAATAAGTTGACAAATAAGAAAAAGTATCTGCTGCCGAGGATAGACGACTTGTTTGACCAGCTATATGGGGCAAGTGTATTTTCTAAGATTGATTTGAGATCGGGATACCATCAGCTGAAAGTCCGAGAGGAGGATGTGCCAAAAACAGCATTCAAAACTCGGTATGGGCATTACGAGTTTCTGGTGATGCCTTTTGGGTTAACCAATGCCCCGGCTGTCTTTATGGATCTGATGAACAGAGTTTGCAGACCGATGGTAGATAAGTCGGTGATCGTGTTCCTTGACGATATGTTGGTGTATTTTAAGTCTGAGGCTTAGCACGCTGATCATCTAAAGGAATTGTTAGAATTGTTGAGAAAACAGAAGTTGTATGCCAAATTCTCAATGTGTGAGTTTTGGCTGCAACAGATTCAATTTCTTGGACATGTAATATCTGGAGCTAGGATATCCGTAGATCCAGCTAAGTTTGAGGCCATAAAGAATTGGGAGCCGCCTCGTTCAGCTACAGAAGTCAGAAGTTTTCTTTGGTTGGCAGGCTACTATAGGAGGTTTGTTAAGGATTTTTTGAAAATTGCAGTTCCTTTGACTGCATTTGCGAAAAAGAATGCACCGTTTGTATGGGAAACTATGCAGCAAGAGGCTTTCGAGATCTTGAAAAAGACGTTAAGTGAAGCGCTGATACTTGCTCTACCGGAGGGCAATGAGGATTTTGTAGTATACACGGACGCATCGAGACTGGGGTTAGGTGCTGTGTTGATGCAGCATGGAAAGGTAATTGTGTATCCCTCGAGACAGTTAAAGCAGCATGAGAAGGATTATTCGACTCATGACTTGGAGTTGACAGCTGTCACTTTTGCATTGAAGTTGTGGAGGCACTATCTTTATGGAACTAAGTGTCAACTCTACACGGATCATAAGAGTTTAAAGTACATCTTTAGTCAGAAGGACCTTAACATGAGACAACGTAGGTCTATGGAACTTATTAAGGACTACGATTGTGAGATACTCTACCATCCTGGAAAGGCTAACGTGGTAGCCGATGCTTTGAGTCGCAAAGCTTACTCTAAGGATTGTTGTTATATGATGACGTCTACTATGTTAACCTCTACTATTATTGATGATGTTAAAGCCGCTCAGGAGGAAGCTTTGAAGAAAGAAAATGTTGGTGCTGAGGATATTAGGGTACAAATAAAGAATATGGAAACGACCGAGTAGGGATTGAAAGGTATATATGGAAGGGTCTGGGTGCCGAAGTTTGGTGGTTTGAGAAAGGTGATCATCGAAGAAGCACATCAATCTAAGTTTTCTGTACATCCCGGGAGCACAAAGACGTACAACGAGCTGAAAGCAGACTTCTCGTGGCCGGGATTGAAGAAGGATATAGGCCAGTATGTTGAACGATGTAGGACTTGTCGGTTAGTGAAAGCCGAACATCAGCAACCATATGGCAGTCTGCAACCACTTCCCATTCCGGAATGGAAGTGGGAACACATAACAATGGATTTTGTCACGAACTTGTCGAAGACTAGGCGTCAACATGATGCAATTTGGGTTATTGTTAATAGATTGACCAAGTCTGCTCATTTCATTCGCATCAGGGAAACTTATTCATTGGAAAAGTTGGCTCATATTTACATGGAGGAGATCATATCTAGACATGGAGTACCCAAGTCTATTGTATCAGATCGTGATAGTCGTTTCACCTCCAACTTCTGGTCGGCTTTGCAAGAAGGATTAAGTACGAGGATCGCTATGAGTACAGCTTACCGTACACAAACCGATGGTCAGAGTGAAAGGACCATCCTAACACTTGAAGATATGATGAGGTCGTGTGTCCTGGATCTTGATGGTAATTGGTACGATCATTTGCTACTGATAGAGTTCTCGTACAACAACAGTTATCACGCGATGATAAAGCAGGCACCGTTTGAGGCATTGTATGGGAGAAGGTGTAGGACTCCTACGTGTTGGAGAGAAACCATAGAAACACCGATTGCTGGGCCGGTATTACTGCAAGAAACTAATTAGAAGATACAATTGGTTCGACAGAATATGAAAGCGGCCCAGGATCGTCAGAAAAGTTATCATGACAGGAGGCATAAACCGATCAGTATTGATGTAGACGATTGGGTTTATTTGAAGGTGTCACCTATGAGAGGTGTTACTCGTTTCGTCAAGAGAGGCAAGTTGGCTCCGAGATTCGTCAGACCATTCAGAATAATAGAGAAAGTTGGAAATCAGTCGTACCGTTTGGAATTGCCTGAAGAGAAATCGGGCATACACCCGGTGTTCCATGTGGGAAAATCTCAGAAAATCATTCACTACTGGAAATGAGGATTGGGCTGATCACACTGATCTGCAAATTGACGAAAGGCTTCGATACGTGGAGGAGCCGGAATGTATATTGGATACTAAAGTGAAGAAATTAAGAAGCAAGGAGATAGAGATGATGCTTGTATGATGGAAGCATCATAAAGGAGCAAATCACACATGGGAGACTAAGTCTGAAATGTTGAAGAAATATCCACAACTGTTTGGATCCAAGTAAATTCGAGGACGAAGTTTGAGCGTGGTGGAGCCCATGCTGTAACATCCTCAGATTTAAATTATTATATTTGAAGTTATTAGTTTAAATTTGTAAATTAAGTTTGATTATGAAAGTTGGTACGAAATTTGGATTAATTATAAAGTTGGTTGCATTATTCGGAAATTGAGAAATTTCAATTTATTTAAGTGAATATAATTATTAAATTGTTAAGGATAATAAAATAAAGATAGAATTCTTTATTTTATAAAATCAGTATTTAATGGAACCGGATAAATGTAGGGGCTAGATGTGTCAAAGATGGAAAATGGGAATAAAAGACCCAAAAGTCTTTCATTTCATCAAAACACATTCTTTCTCTCGGCTCTCTCTCTCTAAAACAAATAAAGATCATCAAATTGTGATTTTGGAAGCTGAAAATTTGGATTCAAGAAAGAAGGAAGGATTTATAAACGCTGCAATCAAAGATTTGAGATAAGAAATCCTTTAAATTTTGAATTTGGGAACATTTTGGTTCGGTTTTGATAAAAACCGAAACATAGAATTGGAGTTGCAAATATGAATGCATGTGTTATGTTGTTGTGGATTCTTTTAAATCTAGTGTATAAGATGCTTTATATTGAATTTCAGCTCCTGAGTCGAACTTAAAATATGAATTTGAGGATTTAGTGTGTGTTAGTGCGTGTGCGCCGATGGTGACAAAAATTGACAAAAAGACGTTCAATTTGGTACATAAATGTGTTAAAATGGTTGAAAATAAGTGTTTTTAAGTTGGCATAAATTATTTCGAACACTGAATAAGTACAAAAATGATGGAAATTAAATCTGGAAAATGATAGAACTGCACAATTTTGAACACGAATGGTCCGAATTCGGATCCGAGATGAACTCAGATCTGGTCCGAGTTCGGATAAGGTCCGATATTATATGTGGTTCAAACTTGACATGGGGTCCGAACTAGATATGGTCCGAACTTGACATGGGGTCCGAACTTGATGGGGTCCGAATTCGGGTGGGGTCCGAATTCGGACATGGATCCGAAATACGGGTCAAATGTTGCAAGAATTATAATAATTTGGTTTTTTGAAATTAAACAGCTATTGACAAAGTGTTTTGATACAACTGACTTAACATGTCCCTTGTAGTGTTGTTTAACCCACAATGGGGTACTTTGTGGATTCGGTTGAAAGCCCGAGGAGAAATAATTATTGATTAAAGTTTAATACGCACCCGCTGTGAGTACATATGATTTCGCATGTTTATATCAGCTTTATGTTAGCTATTGCCTGCTGAGACATGTTGCTTCATTATCGTTTCGAATTTTACTAACTTGCGTAGATTTAGATGCACATTCATTCTTGTTGCATGTCCGTTCTTTTGTTGTGGATCTATCGATGGACCGGCGGGTCGCATCTGTTACTCTGATGTTACTGCGTTATATGACCCGGAGCTGATCCCTCCGAGGTTCTGGTAGGCAGCAAGTCATCCACGATGTTATGTCTGTCTCAGATGGTTGGGTTATATACCGAGCTTTGGGCTCGTAGGAGCGACGACTCATGTGTGTCGTAGTTTGTGTACGTGGAGAGTGCACGACGTGTGTCGTCGGTGTACTCTTGTGGGCTTCATAAGGATTTATAAAATGCGTAAATCTGTGTATTCACTAAGCATTCGATTACCCCTCAATTGTTGACACTTTTACAGGAAAAGGAAAATCTGCTGCCGGACCTTCTAGCTAGGTCAATATTTGAAGTTTGAAGAATATCTACTACTCAACTTGGTAATTGGAAAATGGGATTGTTATCGTAACATATATTTGGGATGATGTAATGTTATTGAGTATGTAGACTTAGATTTGGTACCTTGTAGCACCGTAGGGTGTTTAAAACAATTATATTACTTTTATCTTGTACTTTAATGCTTCCGCAATTTAATTAAGATTTCAGATCATTATGTAATTTATGTTTGGTGATTAATCCTGGATGTATTGTAATGATGACTATTGTGGCAAGGGTGTCACACATACATACATATCTATGTATGTATATATACATATATATATGTATGTATATATACATACATATATATGTATGTATACATATATATATATATATATCTATATATATATATCTATATATGTATATATATATATCTATATATGTATATATATATATGTATATATATATATATATATATATATATATATATATATATATATATATATATATATATATATATATATATATATATATATATATATATATATATATATATATATATCTATATATATATATATACATATGTATGTATATATATCTGTGTGTGTCAGTGTCTATATACGATTCTTATTTATATATAAAAGAAAATAATAAATTTCTTTCTTTTCCAATCTATACGGCCGACCTCCCCCTTCCTAGACCACCCCTCTATTTGACTTTTAATATTTTAATCACAACTCCATTCTACATCTCAATCACTATCTTCCATCTCCGCCACCATACATATCTAGATTTTCACTCCATCCACCATCCTTTGTCATCAATTGCAAAACCAAACATTCTCTATAAATAAATGAGCAATTTCTCATTTCATTCACACATTGGCTCTTGCAAAGCCTATCATCTTTGCTCTCTCTGAAAATTGGCACACACATACACACTGTTCATTTGTTCTTGGTTGAACAACAAATCGAAACTCTCTTCTCCTACATATTTGCTTTCTTTTTTCACTAAGTAATTGAAAACTACACTATCCACTTCTTTTATTCATGTTAAACCTATGTATTGCATACTATAAAAATCACCAAAACAAGTTACTTAAAAACAAAGTTCATAAAGAATGTTGTTTTACTTTAAAGTTTGCATCTTCAGATGTGTTTATAAATGTATGAACACATAAAGTATGTGTAAAATATTTTTAAACAATGTCTAGAAATGAGTTCATGACCTTTTGTTTATATGGTTTTTGGATAAGAAAACAAGAATCACAAGTTGTTACAAAGTTAGTGAAATTCTGATTTTTCTGGCAGAGACATTACATCAACTTCGAGAAATCATTACTATCTCAAAACATGACAAAATGAGGTGATTCTTTTTCCAAATTTTAGATCAATGTATGTCACACCCCGATACCCCACTTGGCAACGAGGCGTGACGTCACAGAAACAAAGTGACAATCATAATGAACGACCACTATATGAGACGTTTTCGAAATACATAACTTATTAATATTGTTTTACAAACACAAAAATAAAAGAGTTCACGAATGGAGATTAAAATACATGACAAAAATAAATCTAGTTATGCAAATAAATCTCCATGTTTGAAATGCCTCGTGACTCCAAAAAACTTGTAAAATCTTGACCATTAGCCATGGATGCGGAAAAGTACCCTTAAAGTCTTGAAAAACACATGCTAAATACGTCAAGATAGAGTTAATGAGCTCGTAGGTTTACTCGATATGTAAGACATTGTATGGAAAATACAAGATTTCATTGAGTTGTAAACAAAAGCGAATCATATAGATTAAGTTTTACCATAAGCCTAAAGACCCCAAAACATAACTTTTGAGTGCCCTATGTGGTATTCAACAGCATAATACCAAGAATTTTCAAGTAATTATGCATCGATTTACAATTGGTGCGACCAACCTGGATGGGGGCGTCAACCCAAATGGATCTATCGACAACATTCACGTTTACGTAGTAATTAACGGTTCATGATTGAGGGCGGTGGTGAAGGAACAATCTTATGTAATACGTAAAATGATTCAAGTACTTGTGTCCATATAAAATAAAAAGTTGAGCATGATTCTCACCCAAAAGTATACGAACAACTAAATAGGGGCTATGAAAACTCACCGTAAAAAGTGAGTGAAAAATGAAGACGGCGTTGTTGACTTGAAATGAAGCTTGACGTATTTAACCGAGTCCTAAATGATATGAGGGACTTAATAATGTCTATAAATGATAATGTGTATGCATGATAGTTTTTAAGTTTTAAATAACCCAAGATAACAAATCCTTATATAAAAAAACCATTTAAAATTTGAAGTTGATTTATAAGGATTTTTCAGGTTTTATCGAGGTTTTTCGGCCTACTTTGTGGCTGTTTTTGACCAAGCTTGTTGGGTACAATATTATGTAGAGGTGATATTAATTTTGTTGTAATAATTGCTTTCATCTCTAAGGGGGAGATTGTTAGGAAAAAATATTAAATAGAGATGAAAACAATTATAGTTTATAAGGTTAGGGATCTTATTGTAAATATTCTATAGTATAGGGGTTTTATGTGTATATACATAATACTAGTGTATTGTGTATAAATAAGTATTGTATGTGTTACTGTTGAAAAGCTGCTGAGAATCATTTCATACACATATGAATTAGTAGAGGAGAGAGTAGGATTGCTGTCCAAGATAGCCAAGAACCGAATGTAATATTTCTCTCTTTAATCATTAGAAAGATTGTGATTGTGTTAATTGTACATATGTTTGTGTTTAATGTTGATTGAATTGCATTAAATCTGAATTCACAATTGATATCAGAGCCAAATGTGGCTCATTTTGAGTGAATTTGAATGAACTTAAAATCTGAAATTCCAAAATTTTGAAGAACATTGTTATATTCTTTTTGCTTTGAAAATCAGAAAACTCAAAATGGTTTTTGATTTTGTGGATGAAAGTGTTTGATAATTGGATCGAGTGTGAAGTTTTTAAAGACGAATCAGAGGATTTAAGTGTCAAATCATATCTCCAAACACACAAATTTTAATTTTACTTTTTATGAATTATTGAAAAAGTTTGTGACCTTGGGGTTTTTGCTTAAATTATACTGTTTGATCTGAAATTATCCAAGAACACTTCACAAAAAGTGTTTGTGTGTGAATAATACACTCTCGATTGCAATTTGGAGTTGATTCATTGATTTGGGTGAAAAGATTGAATTTGAATATGTTTTTAGTGAAAACTGATTGAAACTCGAAGTACATAGAAATTTCAGTGAAATTCGAGTTCTAGTTGTATTCAATCGAGTTTAATATGCATTTAATCGAGTTTTATAAGTAAGTGTTTGAATTTAGAGATAATCGAGTTTGGTTTATATTTGAATCGAGTTTGATCTCAAGTACTTTGAATTTCATTGAGTTTTGAGGTTCATTATTCGAGTTGGATGATTCTGTAATAGAGTTTTGTGTCTCTTTAATCGAGTTTGTTGTCGTATTGATCGAGTTTAGATTCTTATATTTCGAGTTTCAAGTAACTACATTCGAGAAAGTTCCTTCATAATTCAAGTTTGAGGTTACTTTAATCAAGTTTTTATCATTCACTATTCGAGTTTGATGCTTCATATTTCGAGTTTTAGGCTTCTTTGATTCGAGTTTGTAACTTCAATATTCGAGTTTATTTGTTCTTCAATCGAGCTTCAAGTTCTTTTCATTCGAGCTTTATCTTGATTCATTCGAGTTTCAATATCATGCATTCAAGTTTCAGTACAAGTTGTTCAAGTTTGAAGCATTCACATTCGAGTTTCCAACTTCATCATTCGAGTTTCATCTTTAAAGCTTCGAGTTTCATAAATCATAATTCGAGTTTTGAATATTTGACCTTTGCTGCTTAAATTGACCATAACTTTTGACTGGAACATCGTTAGACGACCTACCATACGCCAAAACAAAGCTTAAACCAAAATCTACGATTTCATGAACTAGCTAAGCCAAATCGGTAAATTTTCGAGACCCAATTCCACTCCAGAAAAAAGTTACGGGCAATTTTCTGCAGAAAAACTGAAATTTCAAAGTCAAAAAGTTACGAGCAATTTTTTTGTAGAAAAACTGAAATTTTCGAAACCCAATTCCACTCAAGAAAAATGTTACGGGCAATTCAGAGCTAATTTTCAAACAAGTTATCGTTCACAAATTCATTTTTCAGAGCTTTAATCAGAAGTCACTCATCAGTCCATAAAAGATCTTGGAAAATCAATTTCAAGCAATTCTAATGGCATATGAACAATATTCAAAGTCTGAGCTGATTGTAAAACTTACTGATTCTGAAAAGATTCGTAAGAACAATATGACATTCTTGTTCAGTTAAATACTGATAAAGCTCTTACTTTACGTGATGTATTAATACTGAAGGAAGAAATTGTGGGTTTATAAGAAAAACAAAAGGATTTGAATTCTAAGAATACTGCTCCTAAATTGAAAATATCTGAATTAAATAAAGAACTTGATGAGTTGAAACGAGAGAATTTTATTACTACAACTCAAATGAAATATTTTTTGCCTGAAATATCTGAGCTGTATAAGAAAGTTAAAGATCTTGAAGAATTACTTTCCAAGACAAATCAGACTGATCAAAATTGTATTTTAAACAAATCTAAATAAATTTTTGCTCTTGGAAAAGATTTGTCTTTAACTAAAGATTTAATTGAGAAGGAAAAACATGAGTTCTTGCTTAAAGAACAAGATTTTAATACAAAATCTAAATTGTTTGAGAATGAAAGAAAGATGTTCTTAATTAAAGAACAATCTTTTAAATCTAATTACCAATCATTTGATAATGACAGAAATTCATATTTGGTCAGTATCAAAGAATTGGAAAATCAGATATTTCATTTTAATAAACAATTGCGTTTCCCCTGTTTCCTTGATTAAATCAGAGGTTAAAGATCCTTCAGTTTGTTTAAAATGTAAAGTTAATCTCTCTGATTTATCCACAGAAAGTGAAAAGAATCCAACTGAGTTCTCTAAATTTGATTCTTCTTCAGATATTAAACTTAAGTATCTGTTAAATATACACAGAGGAAAAGATAAAATTATTGAACAACTTCCGGTTAAGATTCACACAGGTGAATCTTCAAAGTCGAATTTTCCTAAAGTTTCTAAAAATACTGGTCATTCTTAATAGAAAACATTTTCACAGAAAAACACCAAGTATTATCAGAAACAGGCAAGAACCGGATAGTTTTTCAAAAAGAAGAGTTCGCAAAATTCTGATTTTTCAAGTTCAAGTTTCATTAGAAATTCAGATATTCAATTTTCTAATACTCAAAGAAATTTGTTTTCTGCTAATTTTGAGAGAGAAGATGAAATATATAATATGTAATAGGTACCTAAACCCAAGTTTAAGTGGGTCCCAAAACCCGTTTTGAGATGGGTACGCAAAAGTGCTAACAAGTATGGATCTAAATCAATTTGGATACCAACGACATCTTGATTTTGCAGGTTTAAAAGGTTTCTAGTCATATCAGACAAGAACCCGGACTTCACCTCATCGGGCTTCTAGTTAGTACAGACTAGAACCCAGGCTTCATCTCACAAAGGTTCCTGTTCAGATCAGTGCAGGACCCATTCTTCACTTTAAAAGGCTCTTGATTACTTCAGATCAAGACCCGATCTTCAACTCAAAAGGGTTTTTAGTCAATTCAGACTAGAACCCGGTCTTCATTTGAAATGGATTTTGTACTTTTTAGTACATAACCCAAAATAAAGGCTTTAAGTTACTTCAGACTGAAACCCGAGCTTCCGCGACATATGGCTTCTAATCATTTTATATTAGAACCCGAGTCTGAGAGACAAATCTTACTTGAATTCCTGCCCTGAATTCAACTATGAAGCTGAATTGACAAATAGGGAGTTTTATTTTCATAATTATTTGCTCTTATTTTACTTAACATGAGTTGACTAATTTTTTGTGCTTATTTCCAGGGGGAGTTTCAGATACTTTGACGATGACATTTTTTAAAACTGTGTGATTTTTCACGAAAATATTTGATACACACATAAAAAGAAGTTTTGAGCTGAAAAGAAATATTTGGCTGATATTCTGAATATATCATTGAGATTAATTGATCTAATCTGTTTGATTTTCATAATCTCATTTCTTCTGAGATTCTCTATGTTACAACTCTTCCAATTCACATTGGATTCTCTCGTTATCTCCCAAGTGCTAATTCTTTCAAGAAAATCTGATTCTTTTCATACAATATATTAGATTTTACATTTCATTCTGATATCTCCCAAATTATTTGAATATAATATCCAATATCACATAATCTCTGATATTCCTAGAGCTTCAAAGCTGAAAATCTTACGGCTGACTCCGATTATGCACGAATCTAAGTGATAGGCATAACTATCGCTTCTATGGTCTAACCAGAACCGGGCGACCTACCCTAGAAGCAAACCATCAATAGTTTGTGTGGGTGAGTGTTCTTTAGGTTTATTAGTTGAGAAGTGTCGGTTATCACAGGAAACTGATAGAGTTGAGCAGAGGTAAAATGTAAATGAGAGAGATATTGAAAGAAGATGGTGGTGCATCATTTCATGCTTTCACTATAAAGCTGGCTGAATTTATTTCTGAAAAGTGAGTCGGAGGGAGTTTAGTTGAAAAATGCTGAGAGCTGAGAGTTGAGAAAAGATTAAAGAAAAGAAAATCCTACCTACAATATGTTTGCTGAGTAAACCACATAATCTATCAAGCCCAGGGCGACTTGATGTTGAAAAAAACGCCATGGACCCAATGACGCATGCACTTAACCCGACCAACTACTCAGTTATCTCTCAAAAGATTTCTGTTTCAATAATCATGTAGATATTGCAAATTTCTATCGATATATCATTTGGATATTATTGATATTGAAACAAGAAAGACATTTGCTCCGGTCACCGAATTCATTTGATGCACATTGTGTCTAGAGCTGATAATATACATTTTTAGCTCACATCCAGTCTGACAGTCTGCGTGACTATAAACTGCTCGTTCAAAGTGACTAAGTCGGAACAAATAAGAGTGATTCTTTCATGATAAAGGATTTCACGATGACTATTTGGAAATCCTACTAGTGTTAACATCACGCCAACGCTGAACGTAGGTCAGATAGATTATGTCTATTGTGCAAACAGGAACCCTATGTGGACCTAGACTCGTTATTTCATGAATATGTTTCATTTTCCCCAAAGTTGAAAAGCTTTGTTTCATTCTAAAAGAGTATACATTTGAGTGGGAGTGAGATAAATTTGTTTAGTTTAGAGGGAGTGGATATCAGTTTGAGGGGGAGAAAGTTAATTCATAATACTTCTGAAATTGTATTTGTATTTCATCTACTGTAACTTCAATGCATAAATGTCTCTGAAGGTGATACATGATGTTCAAAATCCTTATGATCATCATGAGGGGGAGAAGATATAATTGCGCAACAAACCCTCAACTTGTCAGCTTTTTGTAATTAAAACCCCTAACCATATTTCGTTACACAAAAAACCCCGAACTAACTAAAAATCAGTAAATCAAGGTTTTATCAATGGGTAACCGGTTGATCATGAGCTTGACTTTTAGTAAAAATTTTTGTAGTTGGTGATTGTTTATATTATGCAAGACTTATAATTACTTTAATAAAAGAAGTAATAACATAGTGTTTACTTACTTTGATTATTTAAGAGTATGCAAGTGAGTAGAAGTTGTGTTTTTGAATTGTTGCACCAAAGAAACACTTGAAGAACTTGAAGAAACAAAAAAAAATGCAACTTTTGTGTTCTTGTGGTTGCTCTTGGCCAGATTTAAGAAGAGAGAAAGAGAGGAGAGTTTTTCCTTTGAAATGTGTGAAAATGAAAGGAAGTTGGTCTTCTATTTATAGAGGATTGAAAAGTGGATGATTTGTTGCTCTTGAAAAGTGTTCTTGAGAGTTTTTCCTTTGAAATGTGTTCTTGTGGTTGCTCTTGGCCAAATTTTGTGGTTGCTAACCTGATTTGTTGCCAGTTGTTACAGTCTCCCCCTGTTAAGGGAATTTCATCCCAAAATTTTATCTGGTTTCCTCGGGGGTCTTGTTACTTGAGAAAAGGTGGGGGTACTTCTGCTTGATCTGATCTTCGCGTTCCGTGGTGAATTCTGGACGACTCTAGAATTCCACCTGACTATGACAATGGGAATGCCACTATGCTTCAATCTCTTCACCTCACAATCCATGATCTCTACCGGCTCTTCGAAGAAAATGAAGTTTATCATCTAAATGAATCTCTTCCAAAGGAATAACAAGTGTTTCATCTGAAAAACACTTCTTCAGGTTTGATACGTGGAAGGTGTTGTGCTCGCTATTAAGTTCTGGGTGGTAGTTCTAAACGATAAGCTACTGGACCAATTCTCTTTAAAACTTTGAATAGCCCAATGTAACGAGGGTTTAGGTTTCCTCGTATCCTAAATCGTATCACGCCCTTCCATGGTGAGACTTTCAGCAATACTCTTTCTCCCGCTAACTCTAGAGACTTTCTCCTCACGTCTGCATAGCTCATCTCACGATCGCGAGAAGCTTTTAATCGATTCCGAATTTGCACTATCTTTTCGGTGGTCTCAAGTATTCTGGGCCCGTGACTTGACTGTCCCCGAATTCGGCCAGCAAAGAGGCGATCGACACTTTCATCCGTATAGTGCATTGAATGGAGCCGCCTTGAGACTCGTGTGATAGTTGTTATTGTACGAGTGAATTCTACTAACGACAGATGCGTATCCCATCTCTTCCCAAAATCAATTACACAGGCTCTTAACATATCTTCTAGAGTTTGAATAGTCCTTTCGCTCTGATCATTGGTCTGAGGGTGATATGTTGTGCTCATGTCCAAGTTTGTACCCAAAGCTTGTTGTAATGACTGCCATAATCTAGAAGTAAATATGCTATCTCAATCTTAAATGATCGAGACAGGCACTCCGTGCCTAGAGATGACTTCCTTGAGGTAAATTTGGGCTAGCTTATTTATCTTGTCGGTCTCCTTGATCGGTTGGAAGTGCGCTGACTTCGTTAGGTGGTCGACTATTTCCCAAATGGTATTGTACCCACTTGATGTCTTCGGCAGTTTCGTTATGAAGTCCATGGTTATCCGTTCCCACTTCCATTGGGGAATCTCTGGTTGCTGTAATAACCCAGACGGTTTCTGATGTTCTGCCATAACTTCAGAGCATGTTAAACACTTGCTTACATATATGGCAATGTCAGCCTTCATGTTAGGCCAATGGTACAGCTCCTTGAGGTCATGATACATTTTATCGGATCCGGGGTGAACGACATATCCTGATTTTTGTCCTTCATCCATGACCAGATTTCTTACTCCACCAAAGATGGGTAACCACACTCTACTCATGAAGTAACTATTCCCACTAGCCCTTATCTCAAATTGTTTATCCATTCCTCTCAGGGCTTCATTCTTCATTTTTTCCTCCTTAACAGCTTTCACTTCCGTATCATGACTTAAGGAAGGAAGGTTTGGTTAAATGGTCATGACTTGTGCTCGTACTCTTAACGGTTTGGCTCGTTCATTTCGACTCACGACATCTGCAACCACGTTAGCTTTCCCCGAGTGACAATGAATCTCATAGTCGTAGTCACTCAGCAATTCCATCCAACGGCGCTGCTTCATATTCAACTCTTTCTGGTTCAAGATGTGCTGGAGGCTCTTATGATACGTGAACATAGTACACTTTGTACCGTACAAGTAATGTCTCCAAATTTTAGTGGCAAAAACTACTGCTCCCAGCCTTAAGTCATGTGTTGTGTAATTCGTCTCGTGAAACCTCAACTGCCGTAAAGAGTAGGCAATGACCTTATACCTCTGCACTAATACACATCCCAACCCATTGTGTGAAGCATCGTAGTAAACTACAAATTTCTAGCTTCCTTTGGGTAAGGACAAATTAGGCGCACTACACAACATGTGCTTCAATAACTGAAATTCTGCCTCCTGGTCATCACCCCAATCATATTTAATGTCCTTTCGGGTCAATTCTGTTAGAGACATGGCGATCTTTGAGAAGTTTTCGATGATACGCATATAATACCCGACAAGACCTAGGAATTGGCGTATCTCCGTGGGGGTTCTAGGATTTTCCCAATTCTTGATGGTTTTGATTTTTGTAAGGTCAACTTGAATTCCTTTACTATTGATCACATGATCGAGGAACTTTACTTTTCTTAGCCAAAATTCGCACTTTGAAAGTTTGGCATATAGATATTCTTCTCCAACAACTCCAAAATTAGCTTCATATGCTGCTTGTGCTCCTCCTTGTTTCGTGAATAGATTAAGGTGTCATCTATGAAAACAATCACGAATTTGTCCAAGTACGGTTTGCACAACTGATTCATGGGGTCCATTAATATGGCTGGTGCATTGGTCAGTCCAAATGGCATCATTTGGAATTCATAATGCCCATACCGGGTTTTGAAAGTTGTCTTGGGAATATCCTCCTCGCGATCTCTAACCTGGTGAAAACCAGACTCAGATCAATCTTCGAATTGAAGCTTGACCCTCGGAGTTGGTCAAATAGGTCATCGATCATCAGAAGAGGGTACTGGTTCTTTATGGTCAGCTTATTTAGTTCCTGATAGCCGATACACATTCTGAAAGTTCCGTCTTTCTTCTTTACGAACAAAACCGGAGCTCCCCAGGGTGAGGAACTCGGTGTGATAAACACTTTATCCAAGAGGACCTGCAGCTGATAGGACAATTCCTGCATTTTTTGATGGGGCTAAACGGTATGGAGCTCGTGCCACTTGTGCCGCACTTGGCACTAAGTCGATATGGATTTCGACTTGTCTTGATGGTGGGAGTCCAGTCAGGTCTTCTGGAAAGACGTTGGGGTAATCACGGACAGTAGGAATATCTTCGAGCCACTTCTCCTTTGACTCCTTCTCCGTCATATGTACTAGAATCGTTTGCAACCCTTTCGCAGATAATTCAGGGTCCAAAGGCTGGAGATGATGCTTATTTTGGTGTTTCTTCGTTCGCCTTGGACAGTTAGGACTTTCTTATTGGCCAAGAATATGAGCATTGTCATCTTGTCGCACACGATTTCCACACGGTTCTTCAATAACCAATCCATTCCTATAACCATGTCAAAACTTCCCAGTTTGACGGGCAACAAGTCTATTTCAAGTAGTTGACCTACTGTATCTAAGGAGCATCCTCGAATTATGTTATTGGTTTTTTCAGTGTCTTACCGTCAGCATAATTCTATAGCATATGTGGCACTTAATGGGGTAAGAGTGGCATTTATCTACTTACTAAACTTAGTGGATATAAAGCTCATATCAGCACCGGTATCAAATAGTATAAATGCATAAGTATTGTTGAGAAGGAACGTACCCGTGACTACGTCGGGATTCTGCATTGCTTCCACACTCAACATAATTAAAGCTCTTCCCTGAGCTCCTCCGACATTCTTCAATTTTGGACAGTCCTTTTTGAAGTGTCCAGCAACCCCACACTGGAAGCACGCATTCTGAGATCCATTGTTGTAGCTAGGGTTGGAAACTCTGCAGTCCTTGATCAGATGACCTTGTCTCTTGCACTTGCCACAGGGATTCGGACAGTAGCCGTTGTGATGATAATTCCACTTGCTGCAATAAGGTTGTTGTCGGTGTAGCTTTTCTTTGATTCAGACCCAGCTACGTAGGTCTTGATTATCTCTTGCTTCTTTTGCTGGTTCCTCGAATGCTTTCATGAGCGGTCCTCCCATTTTCGCTTGTTGTCTGAACTTTTGGGAGTCGCCGCCCCTTGGCGTACTACCTGCTCCATCAGATTATTTGCCATACGGATGGCATTCTCGATTGTCGTTAGGTTAGAGGAAGTGATGTTCCCTTGGATCTGGGGAGAGAGTCCCCAAATGTATCGTTCCACTCTTTTGTACTCCGGGGTAACCATCCCGGGACATAATAGTCTCAGCTCATGAAATCGGTTAGTTATCCTGTGATGTCCATCCCCTTCATGGATAGGTTCCAAAACTCCGCTTTCATCTTTTGGAGGTCGCTCCGTGGGCAGTACTCATCTGTTAACTTGTTTTAACTTCACCCACGGGAGTTGATAAGCAACATCAATTCCCACTAACTGAATGTAGGAGTTTCACCGAGTAAGCGCTCCATCCTGTAGCGTGTGTGTGGTGAACTTCACCTTGTTTTCTTCAATGCAGTTGCTGATACGGAAGACGGATTCCAGTTTCTCGAACCATCGGGTAAATATCAACAGCACCTTCCGTGCGATTGAAACACCTGGGTTGGCAGTCTAAGAAGCCTTTAATGCTGCAACCCCGCGGGTTATTTCTGCACCAAAAGCAACTCTACAGCTTCAAGATCCATTTTGGCGGTTACTCTCCAGGGCTGCGATGGCATTCGTTACCCTTTGATCTACTAGTCAAGCAATTTCCTCGGTGTTCATCCTTCGTGGAGCCATGATCTTGAAGTTCTGAGAAAATTGACACTGTGAAAGAAGATAAGTTTATGGGTTTGAAATTTACTAAGGCCAATAGTCATACTACATATCATCAACACAGATTTATAGATACACTTAATTTTTCATTAAACATAGCTTCATACATAATCTTTTACAACATGGGATTGGGGTTTTCACAAAAAATTTCGAGCCTACTTAACTACCAGATACGCTAAGTAGAAAAAAAATTACAACACTACAATTATAAGATCGAGAAGGCACTAAGTGTGGGATATCTCAGGGGTTTCCCCGTATTCCAGAGCACTGAGCCACTATGTTAATGCGGCGTTACGTGCCTCGCAGTCCGCCAAACGTTGTCGGAGCTCGTCAAGTCCATATTGATGGATCGATTGCACATGCTAGTTCGCCCAGTATATGTTGGTATTCTGCATCTGCTCCTGCACGAGCCTAGTCGTCTTCTCTCTGACCTCTTGGCTGAGTTCCCTCAGCTGGAGGTCCTGTCTGGCGGCCCTTGACACCATCGGAGGTACCGTTTGGTGCGTTGGATCTTGGGTCACCAATGGTACTTTCTCCGTGGACGGTCCTCCCACCTCCAAGTGGCTGGGAATCCCTTCCTCGTGTCTCCAATCTTGAAGGGTGTTTGACATCCATCCCCCCCCCCCCCCCCCATCGTCTTGCATCTACCCATCGCTGCGGTGACGGGCTTAGCTGGGAAGTCGAAACCGGGATGGACTCTCGTTGTGCCATTCGTACCCATTTTCGGTGTGTGAACAGCATCAGTGGTCCGTTGGGGTGGTTACGGAAAGGTTTGTAAGATAGGAAGTGTTATGGTGGTGACGAGACGATTAGTGCTACGGAATGGAAGTAACTCCCCTCATCTTCGGATGGGTCTTCTTCTTTTTCATTAACGGTTGGGTTTTGGTGGTCTTCTGATTAAAAGAAAATCTCAGTGTCCTCTTGGTCCATTGGGGTATATTCATCTTCGGAATCATATATGATAATAACTTTGTTGTCTGACATGTTTCTGTAATTAGGGTCCATTTATAATTGTTTTAGTTACTTAGAAAATGTTTTAGTTTCTTGAATCAATAAAGTTTTGTTGTAGCAGTTATAGTCTAGGGTACTAATGCAACCTAGTTCACTATAACTATGGCTCTGATACCAATCTTTCACACCCCGATACCCTGCTTGGCAACGAGGCATGACATCACGGAAACAAAGTCACATTCATAATGAACGGTCAATATATGGGACGTTATCGAAATACGTAACTTATAAATATTGTTTTACAAACACAAAAATAAAAGAGTTCACGAATGATAGAGATTAAAATACACGACAAAAATAAATCCTGTTATGCAAATAAATCTCCATGTTTGAAATGCCTCGTGACTCCAAAAAACTTGTAAAATCTTGATCATTAGCCATGGATGCGGAAAAGTAGCCCTTAAAGTCCTGAGAAAAACATGCTAAATACGTCAACATAAAGTTGGTGAGCTCGTAGTTTTATTCGATAAGTAAGACATTGTATGGAAAACACAAGATTTCATTGAGTTGTAAACAAAAGCAAATCGTATAGATTAAGTATTACCATAAGCCTCATGACCCCGAAACATAACTTTTAAGTGCCCTATGTGGTATTCAACACCATAATACCAAGAATTGTCAAATAATTATGCATCCGTTTACAATTTGTGCGACCGACCCTTGATATTACGAGCAATTACAAAGGCAAGAAACACTAACCGAATGATTGATTTGCACTAAAAGATGATTACAGAGATGATGAACAATAGAGTACACTGTAGCCCATATTATCAGTGAGATCCGTGGGATCACAATGTCAGCTCCGTACAATTACTATTTCAGATTCGTACATTTACAAAGAGAAAAATACTATTTATATCCAAAAGTCAACTATGCATTGATTACAAAAGACACCCTAAACCTATTAAATTCATCAACTAAAATTGATTCTAACATTCTCCCCTTTTGATGAATTGTAATTAGTCTTCAGGTTGATAATCCCAACTTCATCTCAAAACGTTTGATAGTTTTTCCGTCTGACATTCTCCAATTTATCTTTGATATGAATTCAACCATTAGCATTCTGTCATTAACACTCAGTGCTCCCTTATTTGTCTTTCTTTTCTTGTCAGCTGCTAACTTCCCTTTCAAGCCATTCATCACCTTTTGCAGTGTTCCATCACAGAATTTATTCAATTCAATGCTCTGCATAGCCCTTAGCTTTTGATCTTTATCTTTGTAGATTGCTACAGGATGCTTGGCCATGACAACTTGAAATTCTCTTAGATTTTACATAAATTTGGTGAAACGGTTTGGCGCAGTGATGTTAATCTTTCCCATCCCTCTTTCTACACCAATCTGTAGATCTTGCACAGACATAAGCACTAATTTGGTGTGCATGAAGTGAAAAAGAGTCTTTAGTGCAAATCTACAGTGCTCATTTCTCTTATTTCTACATAGCTCATCAAATAGATTTTCAATGTCGACCAAATGCATTCCAAACATATCAGCCTCGGTGAATGTATAGGTATTTCCATCAGCTCTTGTCACGGTAAAGGTAGGATAAAAGATCTTAACAAAACGATCCTTCTGAATCTTTACTAGATCAAAAATCTTGAACTCACTTCTGACCTTATCCACCGGCTGAGCTTTATTTTGCAAGAAGCTAGCATAATTTGCTAAATTGGGCATATTAGGCTCCAGAACTCTGAACAACTTAAAAATTGTGCACAGAGCTTGCTTCTTACAAAATATTTTCGTTTCCAGTTGATCTTCAAGATAAGGAAGCTTCTTCCTCTTTCTGATATAATCAGCTGATTGCTTTGAAGATAAATTCAACACTTTGACCTTCTTCTTACTTATTTCATCTTCATTCAGTAGTTTCAGCATATCTCTGATTTCTTTCTGAACAATCTGCTGAGCTTCAAACCTCAATCTATGTTGTCTTTGTGACTCATCAGCCAAGATATACTCTGTTGGTACACCCTGTGTGACGATAGCAGTCTAATCGATCTGCATTATGATTTAAGTAATATTCTGAATATTAACAAGTGTTTTGATATATATGTTTAATATGTGTTTGTCTGTTATTGATTGGGTGTTTGAACTTGATGTAACATATTACAAGAAGTTCAAACATAAAGGTCAAAGATTATGTCAAGCATAAGTTAAATCATAAGTTTCATCACTTAAGTGTTTAAGTGTATTGGCTAGATTCGAATAGGTAAAGGAAGACATTCGAATCTGTGATAGATTCGAATGTATCCTTAGATTCGAATAGGTTAGATTCGAATCTGTCAGATGGACAGATTCGAATGAGGCCTTAGGCCAGATTCGAGGTTGGCCCACAACAGACTCGAATCAGGGCCTATAATTAGGGATAGACTCGAATCATTAGCAGACCTTTGGCAGAATTCGTGAGGAATTAAGCAATAGGCGATCTCGAGTTTATCAGCTAGGTGAGTCCCGTTTCGGAGAGAATTAGTACGTAGGATCGTTCGTGTGTTGTTCGTTCAGCGTCTAATAGTCTCCGTGTTTCCGTTGGTTGAGAGTTGTCCGTCTAACCGTCAACGAGGATTCCGCACTCGTTAACGGATCCGCGTCTAGATAGATCTTGCATTGGTAAACCTTACAAGTGGTATCAGAGCCTACGGAGTGTTCGTGGTGTTCTTCGTGTTCATCAGATACATTCTAGGTTTCTTGACGCTAGTTGGACGGTTTTTTTTCTCTCAAAAACGTGTTTTTGAGCTTAGCAAATTCATATTCGGGAAACATTTTGTCGTTTTTCACGTTTTTGGTCGAAATCATTGTTTTTCATTTGAAAATTAGTGATTTAATCCATAAAACGTCAAAAAATCAAAGTGTTAGCCGTTTTTCGAGTTTGCGGCGCTCGAATCTATAGGGGTAATTAGGGTTTTACTTTATTTTCGAGTCTAACCAAAATACGCTCCTTTCGAGTCAATTTCAGTCAGTTTCGAGTCTGTGGTGTTTCGAATCTGTTATTACATTCGAATTGGATCTCGAGTCTATACTGTTTCGAGTTTGTTTCGAGTCTATACTGTTTCGATTCTGTGCTTCGATTCTGCTGAATTTCGATTCTATTGTGCCTTCGATTCTAAGGGTGTTCGAATCTATAGAGTCCTTCGAATCTGTCATATCTTCGAATCTAGGGACTTCCTCGAATCTGACATTATTTCGAATCTACTTGACTTTTAAGACTTAATCGAATTTAATTTCAAAAGATTAAATATTAATTAGATTCGAATCTATCTAGATTCGAATAAGTTAATTTAAATCAGTTTCTAATTAAATTAATTAAGTTCAAATTCAAATTCTTTCAGAAAAGATGTCAAACCTTCAGAAATTCCTTGAAATGGATCACGAAGTTGGGAAGGCCAATGCACCACCTAAGCTGATGAAAGTTGAGGATTACTACTGGTGGAAGGATAGATTCACGGATTTTGTACGATTCAACGACATGCGCATGTGGGTGTGCATTGATGAAGGGTACATTCCACCAGTATCTGAGGTAGAAGGCCGTCAAAAGGTTCTGTCATACCAGATGATGAAAGAGGATGACAAGAAACTGTTTGAAGCTGAAAACAAGGCTTTCTCTATTATCCGAATGGCGTTACCTCAAGATATCTTGCACACATTTCGGACTCAGAGGACGTCGAAAGAGCTTTGGGAGTCTCTTCAGAAACGGTGTGAGGGTAATCCACGGGTACGTAGAAAGCGTACAGAGCTGTTGACCCAACAGTTTGCAATTTTCAAGGCTCTTAAGGATGAACAGTTGGATGATATTATCACA
Organism: Centrapalus pauciflorus; assembly: GCA_020465985.1. Lineage (NCBI taxonomy): Eukaryota > Viridiplantae > Streptophyta > Magnoliopsida > Asterales > Asteraceae > Centrapalus > Centrapalus pauciflorus. The sequence continues at coordinate 150,406 of JAANYP010000174.1, forward strand.
CGATTTTATCATCTGATAACAGAGCTTGAAAGTCATGGTATTGAGTATTCTGACACTGACAAGAACAATAAGCTTCTTGATGCCCTACCAGCCAAATGGGCTATGTACGTGGCTATGATTAAGCTGAATGAAGATAAATACTATGCTCAATCGCTGGATGACATCGTGGGAACGTTGAGGGCATATCACTTCGAAATGATAAAGGCTGAGACTGATTACGAGCAAGTCCAAAATCCGGCTATGTATTTTGGAAAGACATCAAAATCATCAGTGACAGCTGATCAGAAGAGTGCTACAGCGTTTTTCACCGGAGAAACGTCATCGCCACCAGAGTCCGAAGACTCACTGAATCGCGCGTTCTTAGGGTTAGGAAGATCGGAAGAACCGCAACCTCAAGTCCAACAGGCATCGACCAGTCAGAGCTATTCTAAGATGCCAATGAGCGCAAAGTCGGCGGAAGAACATCTGAATCTGCTTGCTTCGTTTGTGGCCGCATACGGAAATTGCGTTCAAGGGAAGATTAATGATCCGGCTCTTTGGGATGAAGACTACGATCAGGTCGACCCTGATGACTTAGAGGAAATGGATCTGAAATGGCAACTGGCCATGGTAACCCAACGGGTTAAGAGATTCATAAAGAGAACTAGGAGGAATCTCCAGATGAATAACAAGGGGATAGGATTTGATAAGTCCAAGGTGAAATGCTACAACTGTCAGGGATTGGGACACTTCGCCAGGGAGTGTCAAAGACCGAAGGTAGAGACATACCAGGGGCAGAGTCAGCATCAAGGACAGTACCAAAGTCAGTCCCAACAGAGATATCTTCCGAGTTCTTCATCTGGTCAAGCCAATCTAGCGGGTCTGATATCCAATGTCACTTCTGACAGACAGCTAGATGGTTCCTATGACTGGAGTTCACATCCGGAGTCCAATTCTAGAGCTTTCATGGCTGAAGTTACGGAGAATGGTTGTGATGAAGATGAGCAGACCACAAGGGAAAGCAGTCCGATGTGGGTAGAGAAAGCGAATGATCAAACCGTGCTGGAGTTTGCTGCTCAGATGGCCAACGTGGAATCTGATAACTCTAAGGTTAGTCTTTCTATTTCTCTATTTTGTGATTTATGTGCTTTATGTGTTAGTTCTAACGATAGGTTAAATCTAGTCTTAGACTCACATAAGACCATAGCTGCTCAAAATGAAAACTTAAAAATAGAAAATGCTAGCCTAAATGATATAAAACAAGATTTAAAAGAAAAGCTTAAGGCTGATGCTCAAGACGTAATCGTTCTAAAAGACAAACTGAGTGAGCAGTGTGTTAGGATAGAACTTATGTATGAGCACGTAGAGGCATTGACCAAAAGTCTGAAAGACAAGGACATAGAGCTAGCCGAGACCAAGGTTAAGGTAGCAGAGGCAAATAGTAAGCTGGAAAAGTTTAGGAATTCGAGCCTAAACCTAGGAAAAGTCTTAGATGCCCAAAGACAGTCTAAGAAGCCTGTAGGTCTAGGTTTTCACGAAATTCCTCCACCTTTCAATGATAACTATGTGCCTCAGCCTCAGGAGAAAACTGACAAGTCAGTAGTTTTAGAGGACCTACCTGAACCGACACCTGAGCCTAAAGTTGAAAATACACCTAAGGTGGATGACTCTACTGTCAAGGTCAAGAAAGTGAAATTTGTGTCTTCCTCCAGTGAAACACCTGCAGGAAAACAGAAAATTTCATGGGCTGACCAGGTCGAAGAGACAGACACTGTAGATGTACCAAAGGAAGTAGACACTAGTGAGACACCTAGATCTAGGGGACCAACCAAAAAGTCCATGGATAAGATGTCTTGCTTTAGATGTCACGAGAAAGGGCATGTTGCTTCTCACTGTCCAAATAGGAAAGCAGATGTTACCCCTAAGACAGTGAACCCAACACCTGTTAAGCCCTCACCAAGTGCGACGAGCAGCAGTAGTTCTCAACCTACCGAGAAAACTGTGCAGGCCGCACCAAAACCTGTTGTGAAACAAACACCGGTTAAGGTTGGACCAAAGGAAGTGATTAGGACAAATTCACCGAATCGTGTCAATAATCAATCTAGGTCAGCACCACAACAAGTCTATAGGAGCACCACCCCTAGCAGGTCACACACTCCAGTTAGGTCACATACTCCTGTTAGACAATATGTTCCGGTAAAAGCTCAGGGATCACAGTCTGAAATGCATTATAATAAGACTTATTCTAGAGCACCACAACAAATGCCTACTCAAAGGCAAAGAGTGAATCTAAATCACTCGGCACCACAACAGAATTCAGTTCAAAAGCCCAAGTCACCTGAAAGGCGAGATGGGTACTTGAAAGAGTTCAAGTATGTGGACGAGAATGGTATTACCAAGTCAGTCATGGCTTGGGTTCCCCGTGATAACTAACCTATTTTTCTTTCATGTGCAGGAGATAACTACCGGTCCAAACAACAAGTGGTTCGTCGACAGTGGTTGCTCCAGGCATATGACGGGGGAAAGAAGTCTTCTCACAGACTTCAAGGGGGGTAATAGGGGATTTGTATCATTCGCGGGCAAAAAAGGAGGAAATATCACTGGAACTGGAGAAGTCACTAATGGGACGATTACATTGGATCAAGTTTATCACGTTGATAAACTGGTTCATAATCTCATTAGTGTATCTCAAATCTGTGATAAGAAGAACTCGGTGTTATTTACTGACACTGAGGCGTTAGTGCTCAAGCCAGGATTCAAGATACCTGAAGATTGGATATTGATGCGGGCTCCAAGGAAGAATGACTTGTACATGCTCGATATGAACAAGCCAGATAATTCGATGGGTCCGATCTGCTTACTATCAAAAGCTTCGGAGACGGAATCGTTTTGTGGCACAGACGCATGGCTCACTTGCACCTAAGGAAATGAACTACATAACGAAGAATGGTTTGGTGCAAGGTGTGCCTCTGAAGAGCTTTCAGTTTGAGGATAAGTGTCTACCGTGCATGAAGGGCAAGCAACATAAAAAGACACACAAGTCCAAGAAGCTGAACTCCATAACCTCGACATTCGATTTGTTGCATATGGACCTTTTCGGCCCTATCAACAAAAGGAGTATAGGAGGTAGTTGGTTTTGCTTAGTTATCACTGACGAATACTCACGGTTTTCATGGGTTTTCTTTTTAGGTACGAAGGACGAGACGGCTACAAAGCTCATCGGGTTCTTAGACCAAGTGGAGAATTCCTACGGAACAAGGGTTAAAAATATACGTAGTGATAATGGGAATGAATTTAAAAACTCTGTAATTGGTGTATATTGCCTATCAAAGGGCATCGTGCATCAATTCAGTGCACCATATGAACCTCAACAGAATGGGGTGGCCGAACGTAAAAACAGAACATTGATTGAGGCTGCAAGGACTATGCTTTCGGATTCAAAGCTTCCTACCATGTTTTGGGGGGAGGCAGTGAATACCGCGTGCCATATTTTAAATAGAGTCCTTACAGTCAAATCATTGAACAAAACATGTTATGAAATTTTGAATAAACGGCCACCTAACTTAACTGGATTCGAACCGTTTGGAGTACCATGTACACTTTTAAGAACAAAACATCAACCGAAGTTTGGTGAAAAGGCTGACGAAGGATACTTCCTAGGTTATGTGCCAAACTCACCAAACAAACGGGTTTTTAACAAAAAGAGTGGTACTGTGGAGATTGTGTATAATATTGAAGTCACAAGTTATACACATGAACCCCAAACTGGTCCGGAATGGATATTTGACTATGATAAGTTATTTGAGTCATTTAACATTCCTTTGGATGATACTGCAGGTACAATCGATAAAGACATGGCGACGTTGCACCTAAATGACGATGGCCATATTTTTCCAAGGACCACGTTCGAATCTACGTCCGAGCCTACTGCGACTGTAGATGGGTCTCCAGAAGTTGCTAATCCAGAAGAACCTAACACTGAGAATCAGACTCAAGCATCAAGTTCTGCCTCTGAGGAAAACGTCCGTGAGGAAGAAAATGTGGAAGCTGAGCCTGTTCCCCCTTTAGGTGAAATAGGATCCAACTTAGGAGATAATCTAAGGGTAGACGAAATAGAGACCTCTAGGATTAACAAGAACCATCCTATAGATAGCATCATAGGAAATCCTAACGAGGGTGTGAGGACTCGGAGTAGTGTAAATAACAACACTGTGTTGTTGTCGATGATAAACGACTCCGAGGCATATCACACATGTCTTTATTCGTGTTTCATATCGCAAGTAGAGCCCAAAAATGTGCAAATGGCACTTAAGGACAACTCCTGGGTTGAAGCGATGCAGGAAGAACTTTCACAATTTAGGAAACTAGAAGTGTGGGAGTTAGTTCCGTTACCTCGAGGGGAGATTGCAATAGGAACCAAATGGGTTTTTAAGTGCAAAAGAGACGATCGGGGTATAGTCACGCGCAACAAGGCGAGATTAGTTGTAAAGGGTTTCAACCAAGAGGAAGGAATCGATTACAACGAAGTGTTTGCACCAGTAGCAAGGTTAGAAGCAATTAGGTTGTTTTTAGCTTTTGCCTCCTTCAAGGGATTTAAGGTATATCAGTTAGATGTTAAGAGTGCTTTCCTGTATGGGAAAGTGAAGGAGTTGGTGTATGTAGAACAACCGCCCGGGTTTACAGATCCTAAATATCCTGATAGAGTATATCGATTAGATAAGGCTCTTTATGGATTACATCAGGCACCTAGGGCATGGTATGAGACTCTATCCAACCATCTTTTAGAAAATGGCTTTGAGAGGGGTAGGATAGATAGTACTCTATTTGTGAAGAGAAAGGGAGATCATTTTATCTTGGTACAAGTGTACGTAGATGATATCATTTTTGGATCATCAGACGAACAGATGTGCAAAGATTTCGAGAAGGTTATGAAGTCTAAGTTCGAGATGAGTGCTATGGGGGAGTTGAATTTCTTTTTGGGGTTACAAGTTGACCAGAAGAAGGAAGGCATGTTTATCCATCAGACCAAGTATGTCTATGACATATTGGAACGGTTTGGGATGGAAGGAACAAAGTTGACTGCCCACTTCAGCACGCCGATTCAAGTGAATCACAATCTCGGGCCGGGTACTGATGGTGATACCGATGTGGATCCGACTTTATATCGGGCCATGATTGGGTCACTTATGTATTTAACTGCTTCAAGACCTGATATTATGTTTGCTGTTTGTATTTGTGCTAGGTTTCAAGCGAATCCGAAGGAGATGCATATGAAAGCTGTGAAGCGGATTCTACGATACCTCAAGTCGAAACCGAAGCTGGGACTTTGGTATCACGCGGAGGGAGATCTAGAGTTGGAAGCGTTCACGGATTCTGACTACGGAGGATGCAGCTTGACGCGCAAATCTACAACTGGAGGTTGTCAGTTCCTAGGAGGGAGATTGGTGTCCTGGCAATGCAAGAAACAAACATCGGTAGCCGTGTCAACGTGCGAGGCCGAGTATGTTGCTGCTGGTAGTTGCTGTTCACAGGTTCTGTGGATACAACAACAATTGCGGGATTACGGTTTGGCTTATACTCAAACTCCAATTAGGATAGACAATCAATCTACTATTGCGATAACAAATAATCCAGTTAAACACAGTAAAACAAAGCACATAGACATAAGGCATCATTTTATTCGTGATTGTGCTGAAAAGAACTTGATCAAACTGGTAAAGGTGGCAACTGAAGATAATAATGCTGATTTATTTACCAAAGCGTTTGATAAGTCACGTTTTGAGTATTTAATTCAACTTAATGGAATGCGCAACCCAGAGTAAATTGACCTTAGTAGTATTTTATTTCCTTTTATAGTTGTTATATTTCTTTCTTTTTCAGTAGTCTGCTAATTTAGGAAAGTTTCTAATTTAGGAAAGTTTCTATTTTTAGTAAGTTTCTATTTTTAGTAAGTTAGTAGATTAGCTTAGTTTAATGCGTTTTGCTATGAAAAACAAAAGAAAAAAGAGAGAAAATTACAAAAATACAAAAAAAGAGAATATCAGAAAAGGAGTTAAGTCTTAGATACATAGGTTCAAAGTGACGAAAATTAGCACCGTCGTTACAGACTCTAAGTATTTAGGCTTTCACACATAATGCAACTAAATCCTAAGTGTTATACTTTATTTAGTTTGATGTGTTGGTAGGCATAATACATATAGGGAATCTCAAGGCTAATAAAATATTCTAGAAAAAGTCAAGCGTGTCACTAACCTAGATGTACGACCAATCGGTCTTAATTTTTATGTACAAGACATACACACATTGAGTCTAAATGAGGTATGCAAACTTTCTGGGGATGTATAGCAACATCAAATACGTCTGAAAATGGAAAGAATAGAAATATCATGAAAAACTGAGAGTCGAAAACATGCAACTCTGTTGTACGTAAGTACAGACCTGTTGTCTCTGCTATGATTCACGTAACGTGTTGTCGCTTTGTTGTACGTCAGTACAGACCTGTCACCGCTATCTGCTAACTTTAAAGTTAAACCTTAAGTCGAACTAAGACACTTTGTTGTATGAGAATACAGACCTGTGTCCGATGTTTGTCTTTTAAAGAAAGTTTGCAAATACCAACAAGTTAGAATTTTGTCTGTGTGCCTTGATCATAAAAGTATGTCTATGTCTGAGTCACGTAAGATAATTTCCTGATAAATAAAAAGGCCAAGGGATATTCCGAAATGTAGAGTGTTTAACAGGGTAAAATACCAACAATCGGCTAAGTGGGTATGTCACGACAAACAATCAAAGGAATTCAAAAAATTCCTAAGTGTGAAAGTTTAAGTACTGAAAGTTAGTATCGGACATCGCTATCTGATTGAACCTTTCTTAGACTATACTCATCAAAAATATGTTGTTAGTATTTAGCTTAGCTTGTAAATTTATTTTATAACTTAAGTCTAGATTAAATTTTTTAGTCAAAATTTTATTTTATTTTATTTTATTTTTACCTTAGTTTATTTTATTTTATTTTATATAGTTTAGTTTTTACTTAGGTAAAAGGTCAAAAGTTACTGAGGGTGCATTCAAAGTTGGATAAAATATACAATGCGTGAAATATCTGAGCTTAGGGTAAAAGATTTGGCATAGTTTATCTGGTTACACTACACAGTAGAAAATAGTTGGAAAAAGTTGAAATTATTTCAAAAATTTCCGAAATTTTTCTAAGTGTTTGTAGCTTCGAATCTAAGACAGACTCGAATTTGAAGTTCTCGAATCTGTCAGTAGACTCGAATCTACACATAGACTCGAAGGTAGTTAGTATATAAAGGTCCACAGTGAAAGCATTTACTTCTCACTGTTCTCGAATCTGATTTCTCGAATCTGTCACTGGCGATCTCGAATCTAATCTCGAGTCTATCGTACTTCCACTAAACGACATTTCGTCGATTCTAAAGCCTTTGTGGTCGATTCTACTTTCAAATCTAGGTATAAGCAACATGATTGTACAAGATTTTGGTGGTTTCATACACAAATTTGGGCTTAAACATCACATTTTGATGTTTTATTGGTCAAAATAGGGTTATTCATAAATAACTAAGTTAGGACCTATAAAATATCAAATTAAAGGCATTAATCAGTGATTAGAACTTAGTTGAACTAAAGTATGTGATTTACCTAGTTCAAAATGGTTAAAATCTTGGATTTTTGTTGAAAAAAGGGATGTCGGCCTTTCGAATCTGATAATGGACATTCGAATCTGATCATGGGTTTCTCGAATCTATCAATAGATTCGAGATGACCAGATATTCGAATCTGTCCATCAGACTCGAATAGGGTATATTCGAATCTGTCCATTACATTCGAATATGGGCACTTCGAATCTGTTACTCTCGAATCTGTACTTCATTTATTTTGTTGAATTTAAATTTTATTAAACTTGTGGAAATTTAATTGTGTTAGATTTTGTATTTAATCAAATACAAGATAAAACAAATTTGAATTTAAACAAGTTTATTGATTTTTAATAATAATCTAACAATTTTATGTATTGTGCAGATATGGCGCTTCGTGCTTTTGTTCCCAAGCACAATATGGTACTGAATCCTGCCCATAACATCCCTGAGGCGCAGGGATTTCGTGAAGTTTTAGATTTTCTGGCGGAATCTAGAATAAGTTATGTGTTGTATGAAAACATTCCGATTGTGATATCCTATGTACGTCAATTTTACGATCACTTGCAGGTGGACTGCACTGTCACCCCGACAGTGTTAAGAACTAGAATTGCCGGACAACCTTTGGTTTTCTCCGCTGATATTTTGAGACAAGTGCTGCAGTTGGGTTCCCTAGAACAAGAAGACGGGCCTACAGACTTTCCTTTAAGTATTAGGCAAGCAGCTTTTTTGAGAATGGGATACAGCTTGGACGTTACAAAATCTTCATATATGAAAAGCGGGTTGATAGGACAATGGCGTTTCTTGGTCCATGTGTTTATGATCTGTTTTGCGCCTAAGAAAGCTGGTTTTGATTATATAGTATCAAAAATCCAATCAGCAATGATCGCGATGGTATACAATAAGAAGTTTAGTTTCTCGCAGCTGATTTTCTCGGAATTTATCCATCAAATCACGGCTCCTGAGAGAGAAAGGTTCCTTTTGTATCCGAGGTTCGTGATGATGTTGATACGCCACTTTTTGCCAAGTCTGCCACAATCAAATGATTCTTTGAGCGTGAATGTAATGGAGAAACGCATATTTGCTGATTGTTCCTCACACCGAGGAAGATTGGCTGTTCCTGTTGCTCGTCCGTTGTTTGGAGCTGTCTTAGACAGGAACTTTGTGGCACCTGATAATGCCAACTGGGCATGTGAAGTAGAAGTTCAGCCGCGTCAGCAACAACAACAACCACAACAACAACAGCAACGTCCACAACAACAACAGCTTCGTGCGCGTCCAAGTGATCCAAGGCGAAGACAAAGACAATCTGCGACTCAGATTCAGGCATCCAGGCCTACTACGAATGAACAGCCACAAGCACAGGAAGCAGGGACTTCAAGTGCCGTTCGCGATTCAGTCCCCGAGTCCGAGCAGATTGCTCAAACATTGGAGGAAATATGGGCATCTGGTCCACATGCCAATGAAGATGTTGCAGCAGCGTTAGTAGATGAGCTGCTTAGTCCCCCGGTAGATACAGATGATATATTCAGAGATGTTGATTAATATGTGCCAGAGCAGACTGGCAATGATGAGTCATCATCCGCTACAGAATCAGAAGACCTGGAGGATATCGAAGTTGAAGCTCCAGAATCTGTTCAAATTGGAACTTATGGTTCACGTTTGATCATCAATGAAGGTGGTTCGAGAAGGCGAGAGGCCAGGGAATCTGAAGATTCGGATTTTGATGCTCCACTACTGACGAGGCAAAGGGCCAAACGTCATCGGTTCATGCAAGGGTCTTCCTCTGCATCCACCAGTCAGTCAGAAGTTCCCCAAACCCAACCTCAAACCACAGCTCCATCATCACCACCACCTCAACCTCATGAGCCATATATTCCACCAACATTCAACCCTTCTCCCATTCAGTCCATTCCATCCACATCTACCGCCTATGCTGAAAATCAGCGGTTTCTTCAACTCAAATCTCGAGTGGATTTCCAACATGTCCAAATCCTGAGCCTAACAAAGGCAATAGGTGAAATTCAGGCACATAATGCAAATTTAGATAAAGAAAATGCTGAATTGAAGAAGACAGTTGAAACAATCCAAGAGGAGAATATTGAGCTAAAAACATTCGTCTGCGACCAGGCCGCCGAGTTAAGAGCGATGCGCTCCCTCATTGAGCAGTTAATGAAAAACCTTCAGGCTCAGGGGGAGACGTCGTGTCGTGATCAAGAAGTACAGAGGCGGAGGGACGATGATGAAGATGATAACCAAGGCAATGATCCCAGCTCTCAAAGACAGGATGAGCCAGTAGATTTTTCTACTGCTCAGGCTGCTCAATCTCAGGGGGAGCCAAGTCAAACAGAAGGTGAAAGAGGAGAGGCTAGTTCTTCAAGGACTTTAGACAGCGACATGATAGATGCGCTGAAAGATATTGAAGAAGAGCTAATGGAGTTTGATTTTGAAGATGATATTGAAGATTTAGAAGAAGGTGAGTTTATTCCAGATGATGTCGCTGACTGGAAATCAGATGATGATATAATAGATGATGAAGATGATCACGTTAACGAAGTAATAATCAATTCACAACCAATCACTGAACTGTATGAAAGCCAAGATCATAATGTGATTGATATTGATTACATCAAGGTAGCCTCAACTGAAGATAAAGACCTTGAAGAGGCTGAAAAAGAGCCATCTAGAGCTGATCTAATAAATCTTTGGTTCAAGAAGGAAGAAAAGAAAGATCAGCTGAAGATGAAGAAGACGATGAGAATTCCAAGGGCCGGAAACTTCTCAGGAGGGATTATTAGCTGGTTCTTTGACAGAGAACTGCAGCTGTTTATTTTGAAGAGAAGGGATGGACTTCAATACTTGAGGCGGACATTGAAAGCGTTTAATTCTTTGCCCAAGATTGAAGTTAAAGAGTTAGCCTGGAAGGAGCTGATCAACATTGGAAATGATCCCTACGCGAATGTAATTGAAAGAATTATAAGAAAAGAAGGGCGATCAGGCAAATTTGAGCGACTCAAGCCAAGGACCGGAAAGAGGGTCGAGAATGGATCAAGAATAGATCCTCATACTGGAAGGCCTTGGGCTAGAATGATCTATAAGCCAGTCAAATGCTTGAAAAGAGTGCCAATAAAGCCAATGCCACAAAATGTTTTGAGCAACATGAAGTGGTGGTACCTGGAGATTGATACTGCTGAAGCTATAATGGAGGATCAAGATGAGCAGGTAATTTTGAAGGTATACGACCCACTGCATTTGATAAACCTATCTAAGGACGACCTGAAGAAGCTTCATGATCAGCCTATCTTTTTTACAGAACCATGGAGATCTGAAGCCAGGAAGTTCCAAAAGGTAGTTAAAGTTTGTATAGATGCAGGGTTATATGCAGGTAGTAGTATCTATAGCTCTAGTACTTAAATTTGATGTAATGTAAATAATTAGAAGCTATCGTCAAGGGGGAGTCTGTTGGTACACCCTGTGTAACGATAGCAGTCTAATCGATCTGCATTATGATTTAAGTAATATTCTGAATATTAACAAGTGTTTTGATATATATGTTTAATATGTGTTTGTCTGTTATTGATTGTGTGTTTGAACTTGATGTAACATATTACAAGAAGTTCAAACATAAAAGTCAAAGATTATGTCAAGCATTAGTTAAAACATAAGTTTCATCACTTAAGTGTTTAAGTGTATTGGCTAGATTCGAATAGGTTAAGGAAGGCATTCGAATCTGTGATAGATTCGAATGTATCCTTAGATTCGAATCTGTCAGATGGACAGATTCGAATGAGGCCTTAGGCCAGATTCGAGGTTGGCCCACAACAGACTCGAATCAGGGTCTATAATTAGGGATAGACTCGAATGATTAGCAGACCTTTGGCAGAATTCGTGAGGAATTAAGCAATAGGCGATCTCGAGTTTATCAGCTAGGTGAGTCCCGTTTCGGAGAGAATTAGTACGTAGGATCGTTCGTGTGTCGTTCGTTCAGCGTCTAATAGTCTCCGTGTTTCCGTTGGTTGAGAGTTGTCCGTCTAACCGTCAACGAGGATTCCGCACTCGTTAACGGATCCGCGTCTAGATAGATCTTGCATTGGTAGACCTTACATAAGTGATCCTACATTGTGGTTTTAGCAAGTGTTTGTTTTATTTATGTTTATATATGGTTGATATTTATTATTGTGTGTGTGTTTGAACTTGATGTACCGTATTACAAAAAGTTCAAACATAAAGTTCAAAGATAATGTCGATCATAAGGTAAAAACATAAGTTTCAATACTAAGTTTAGTATGTGAAATAGTAGATTCGAATTACACAAGGTTTGACATTCGAATCTGTGATAGATTCGAATGTGGTCCATAGATTCGAATATAGGCAGATTCGAGAATGTCAATGAGGATAAACTCGAATGGGCTTTGGGCCGGATTCGAGTTTAGCCCATGACAGACTCGAATTAGCCTCTATAATTAGGGATAGACTCGAAATATTATCAGACTTTTTGCAGAATTCGATTGTGATTAAGCAAAAGTCAATTTCGAGTTTATCATCAGTGTTAGTGCCGTTTTGGAGAGAATCAGTTTGTTGGATCGTTCGTGTGTCGTTCGTTCAGCTTCTGATAGTCTCCGTGTTTCTGTTTGAGAGTTGTTTCCGTCTACCCGTTAACGAGGATTCCGTACTCGTTGACGGTTCCGCGTCTAGATAGATCTGGTAGTGGTAGACCTTACAAGTGGTATCAGAGACTAAGGGGTGTTCTTGGTGTTCTTTGTGTTCATCAAGATATATCCTAGGTTTCTTGACGCTTTTGGACGGTTTTTTCTCTCAAAATCGTGTTTTTTTGTGTTCGTCGAGCTTAGCAAATAGTAATCCGGGAAATACTTTGTGGTTTTCACGTTTTTGATCGAAATCAATATTTTTCATTGTAAAAATATTGATTTAATCTGCAAAACGTTAAAAAATCAAAGTATTAGTCGTTTCTCGAGTTTGCGGCGCTCGAATCTATTAGGGGTAATTAGGGTTATACTTAGTTTCGAGTCTAACCAAATCCGCTCCTTTCGAGTCTGATACAGAGGGTTTCAAATCTAATTCGAGTTTGTGCTACATTCGAATAGGGTCTCGAGTCTAATTTCGAGTTTAATTCGAGTTTAGTTTAGTTTCGAATAGGGTTTCGAATCTGCTTTGTCTTCGAGTTTGCACTGACCTTCGAATCTGAGGACTTTTCGAATCTGACATAATTTCGAGTTTAATTGAATTATAACACTTAATCTAATTTAATCCCAAATCAATTGGAATCTAATTATATTTGAATCTATCTAGATTCGAACGAGTTAATTCAAATTAGTTTCGAATTAAATTAATTAAGTTCAATTCAATTACTTTTGAAAAGATGTCAACTCTCCAAAAATTCCTGGAAATGGACCACGAGGTCGGGAAGGCAAACACTCCGCCTAAGCTGATGAAACTCGAGGATTATTACTGGTGGAAAGATCGGTTTACCGATTTCGTGCGTTTTAATGACATGCGCATGTGGGTGTGCATCGACGAAGGATATATTCCACCAGTTTCTGAAGCTGAAGGCCGTCAGAAAGTCTTGTCATTCCAAATGATGAAAGAGGATGATAAGAAATTGTATGAAGCCGAAAACAAAGCTTTCTCGATAATCCGAATGGCCTTGCCACAGGATATACTACACACATTTAGGACTCAAAAGACGTCGAAGGAACTTTGGGAGTCTCTAGAGAAGAGGTGTGAGGGCAATCCTAGGGTTCATAGAAAGCGTACAGAGCTGTTGAAACAAAAGTTTGCGATTTTCAAGGCGTTAAAGGATGAGCAGCTGGATGACACCATCACCCGGTTCTATCATCTATTGACGGAACTTGAGAGTCACGGGATTGAGTATACTGACACCGACAAGAACAACAAGCTTCTTGATGCCTTACCAGCCAAATGGGCTATGTATGTGGCAATGATAAAGCTTGATGAGGATAAGTATTATACCCAATCTCTGGAAGATATTGTGGGAACGTTGAGAGCTTATCATTTCGAGCTACTGAAGGACGAAACTGATTACGACCAAGTCCAGAATCCAGCAATGTATTTTGGAAAGTCAACAAAACCTTCAGCGACCGCCGATCTGAAGACTGCTACAGCGTTTTTCACCGGAGAGACGTCGTCACCAGCAGAGACTGATGACACATTGAGTAGAGCGTTCTTAGGATTAGGAAAATCGGAAGAACCGCAGCCTCAAGTACAACAGGCATCGACATCTCAGAGCTATTCGAAGATGCCCATGAGCGCAAAATCAGCGGAAGAACATTTGAATCTGCTTGCTTCTTTTGTGACCGCTTACGGGAACTGTGTTCAAGGGAAGATTAACGATCCTGCTCTCTGGGATGAGGACTATGATCAGGTCGACCCTGATGTTCTAGAGGAGATGGACCTTAAATGGCAACTGGCCATGGTAACCCAACGGGTTAAGCGATTCATCAAGAGAACTGGGAGGAATTTGACGATGAACAACAAGGGGATTGGATTTGATAAGTCCAAGGTAAAGTGCTATAACTGTCAAGGTCTGGGACACTTCGCAAGAGAATGTCAGAGGCCGAAGGTAGAAACGTATCAAGGGCAGAGTCAGCATCAGGGACAGTATCAGAATCAGTCTCAACAACGATACCTTCCGAGTTCATCTGCCGGTCAAGCCAACCTAGCTGGTCTACTATCCAATGTCACTTCAGACAGACAGCTAGATGGTACGTATGACTGGAGCTCACATCCAGAATCAAATGCTCGGGCTTTTATGGCTGAAGTCACGGAGACGGGGTGTGAAGGAGAAGAGTAGACCACAAGGGAAAACAGTCCGATGTGGGTGGAAAAGACGAATGATCAGACAGTTCTGGAGTTTGCTGCTCAGATGGCCAACGTGGAATCTGATAACTCAAAGGTTAGTCTGACTTACTCTCTTTTTCATGAATTATGTGTGTTGTGTGTTACTTCTAATGATAGGTTAAATCTAGTCTTAGAATCACATAAAACCATAACTGCTCAAAATGAGAATTTAAAAATTGAAAACGCTAGCCTAAACGATATTAAGCAAGATCTTAAAGAAAAGCTTAAGGCTGATGCTCAAGACGTAATAGTTCTAAAAGACAAACTAAGTGAGCAGTGTGTTAGGATAGAGCTTATGTATGAGCATGTAGAGGCCTTGACCAAAAATCTTAAAGACAAAGACATAGAGCTAGCTGAAACAAACGTAATGGTAGCAGAGGCAAACAGTAAGCTAGAGAAGTTTAGGAATTCAAGCCTAAACCTAGGGAAAGTTATAGATGCCCAAAGACAATCTAAAAAGCCCGTAGGTCTAGGATTTCATGAAATTCCTCCGCCTTTTAATGCAAACTATGTGCCTCAGCCTCAGGAGAAAACTGACAAATCAGTAGACTTAGAGGACACACCTGAACCTAAATCTGAGCCTATAGTAGAAAATACACCTAAGGTGATAACTCAAAGGTTAGTCTGACTTACTCTCTTTTTCCTGAATTATGTGTGTTGTGTGTTACTTCTAATGATAGGTTAAATCTAGTCTTAGAATCACATAAAACCATAACTGCTCAAAATGAGAATTTAAAAATTGAAAACGCTAGCCTAAACGATATTAAGCAAGATCTTAAAGAAAAGCTTAAGGCTGATGCTCAAGACGTAATAGTTCTAAAAGACAAACTAAGTGAGCAGTGTGTTAGGATAGAGCTTATGTATGAGCATGTAGAGGCCTTGACCAAAAATCTTAAAGACAAAGACATAGAGCTAGCTGAAACAAAGGTAATGGTAGCAGAGGCAAACAGTAAGCTAGAGAAGTTTAGGAATTCAACCCTAAACCTAGGGAAAGTTATAGATGCCCAAAGACAATCTAAAAAGCCCGTAGGTCTAGGATTTCATGAAATTCCTCCACCTTTTAATGCAAACTATGTGCCTCAGCCTCAGGAGAAAACTGACAAATCAGTAGACTTAGAGGACACACCTGAACCTAAATCTGAGCCTATAGTAGAAAATACACCTAAGGTGGCTGACGCAACTGTCAAGATTAAGAAAGTCAAATTTGTGACTTCCTCCAGTGAAACACCTGCTGGAAAACATAAAATTGATTGGGCTGATCAGGACGATGAACCAGTCGCCATAGATGTACATAAGGACCAAGACACTAGTGAGACACCTAAGTCTAAGGGCTCACAAAAGAAGCCAATAGACAAAATGTCATGCTTTAGATGTCACGAGAGGGGACATGTTGCTTCTACCTGTCCACATAGGAAAGTTGAAACGACACCTAAGGTAGTGAGCCGGAACAGCCTAACCCCTCAACAAGTGTGGCGAGCACTAGTGGTTCTCAAAGTACCGAGAAAACTGTGCAGGCTGCACCAAAACAAGTTGTGAAACAAACACCGGTTAAGGTTGGACCAAAAGAAGTGGTTAAAACAAATTCACCGAATCGTGTAATTAATCAATCTAGGTCAGCACCTCAACAAGTCTATAGGAGCACAACACCTAGCAGGTCACACACTCCAGTTAGGTCTCATACTCCTGTTAGACATTATGCACCGGTAAGAACTCAGAGATCACAGTCTGAAATGCAATATAATAGGAATTATTCTAGAGCTCCACAACAAATGCCTACTCAAAGGCAGAGAGTGAATTTAAATCACTCGGCACCACAACAAACTCCTGTTCAACGACCCAAGTCACCTGAAACGCGAGATGGGTATTTGAAAGAGTTTAAGTATGTGGACGAGAATGGTATAACCAAGTCAGTTATGGCTTGGGTTCCCCGTGATAACTAACCTATTTTCTTTCATGTGCAGGAGATTACCACAGGTCTAGACAACAAATGGTTCGTCGACAGTGGATGATCCAGGCACATGACGGGGGAAAGAGGTCTGCTTACAGACTTCAAGGGTGGGAATCGGGGATTTGTACCATTCGCCGATAACAAAGGAGGAAACATCACGGGTACCGGAGTGGTCACTAATGGGACAATCAAGTTGGACCAAGTTTATCACGTTGATAAACTGGTTCACAGTCTCATTAGTGTATCTCAAATTTGTGACAAAAAGAACTCAGTGTTGTTCACGGACACTGAGGCGTTAGTGCTAAAGCCGGGATTCAAGATTCCTGAAGAATGGGTATTGATGCGGGCGCCAAGGAAGAATGACTTGTACATGCTTGATATGTACAAGCCGGAGACTTCGATGGGGCCAATTTGTTTACTATCCAAAGCTTCGGAGACAGAATCGGTATTGTGGCACAGACGCATGGCTCACTTGCACCTAAGGAAGATGAACTACATAACGAAGAATGGACTGGTGCAAGGTGTGCCTATGAAGAGCTTTCAGTTCGAGGAAAAGTGTCTACCGTGCAAGAAGGGCAAACAACATAAGAAGACACACAAGTCCAAGACGCAGAACTCCATAACCTCAACATTCGATTTGTTGCACATGGATCTTTTCGGTCCAACCAACAAAAGGAGTATCGGAGGTAGTTTGTTTTGTTTGGTTATCACTGACGATTACTCACGTTTTTCTTGGGTTTTCTTTTTAGGTATAAAGGACGAGACGGCTTCCAAGCTCATCGGGTTCTTAGACCAAGTGGAGAATTCCTACGGAACAAGGGTTAAAAGGCTACGTAGTGATAATGGAACAGAGTTCAAAAACACTGTAATTGGTGTATATTCCCTATCTAAGGGCATAGTGCATCAATTTAGTGCACCATATGAGCCTCAACAAAATGGGGTGGCCGAACGTAAAAATAGGACATTGATTGAGGCTGCAAGGACTATGCTTTCGGATTCAAAGCTTCCTACCATGTTTTGGGGGGAGGCAGTG
>JAANYP010000175.1:0-30092 GCA_020465985.1 Centrapalus pauciflorus
CTCATCATTTCCAGAAATCCTCAAGAACCCTAAAAATCGACTAAGTGTCTTCTGCTTCTCCAAACCTTAAGAATTCCCAAATGGCTCACAGACCTAACCCCTTTCTTCCAGTGTTCGTTTGTGATGATGTTGTCAAACATTCATCAGTCACCACAATGCTGACCATCAAACCCACAAACTACGTATCAAACCTCACTATTCCCAAAAACTATGTGGGAAAAGGCTACGATCAGATGGTGGAATTTCTGCAAGTTCATCCGTTGAACTATGCAATGACTGCAACTCCTGGTGTCCTGTACCAGGAGATGATGTATGAGTTCTGGTACACCTGTTCCTACAACCCCAACACCAAAGTCATCAAGGGGACAATTCTCAATGGGACTAAGACCATTGAGATAACTGCTGATCTGCTCAGAGAGGTGCTTCATCTACCAATTGCTGAGACCTATGACAAGTTCCAAGCTGAGGATGCACAAATGGGCAATCTGCTACGCTTTTGTGGTGTACCAGAACCCAAACTTGGAGCAACACTGTTTAGGAAGGACCTCTCTCCTACCTATAGCTTTCTATTCGCCTCAGTGGTGATGTGTTTTGGAAGCAAAGTTGGTTCATTTGACCAACTCAGCAGAGATGAAGTTCCAATAGCCTTACAGCTAGTGGATGGGACTACCCTTGATATGGGTAAGTGGATTTTTGTGAACTAGAGGAACCTGGTGCAGCAAGAGTCAAGACCAGCTGCTGTCCGTTATCCCAGGTTTCTGAGTCTCATTTTCAGACATGTTTGTGGTGAGCAATTATACAACTCTCAGCCTTTACTTAAGTCTGCTGCATTCCCTGTCATAGGGAATAGAGTTTTCTATACCCCAGTTCTACCTAATGAGCCTCCTCTATCCACACCAATGAGGAGGTTGTTAGTTTTGGTGGAAGGACCCTCTGCTGTGAGGGTGGATCCAGAAGCTGCTGCTCCCGCCAGAAAATCCAAAGCCAGGTCCAAACTTGTAAAGAGGACCCTGGCAACTGCTGAAGCTGGGCCTGTGAAAAAGAAGGCCAAAACAGCTCAGTCTGAGTCTGTTCCTTTAGCCTCTGTGGCTGAGGAGGAGCAGGCTCCTCACCCTGGTTCATTTGTTGAGCCTGAAGCCTTAGTGGCTGGTGCCTCTGTGGCATAAGAGACCATGGAACAGGTCAGCCCCACTGTTCCTAACCTAGTCTCACACCCTGTCCGTACAGATCCTCTCCCCTCTCCACAATCACCCACTTCATCCATTCACTACCAACGCACCAAAAAGAAACCAGCCCAAAGAACCACTTCCTCTGTTCCCTCTCAACAGGGTTCAGTTGAAAAAGAAGCAACCCCAGCTGCCTCTCCTATTTTGGGAGCAGGTTCAGCTCATTTGGAGCCTGCTTCACTCCAATCTGAGTCTACCCAGAGTCAGCCTAGACCCTCTGGTTCCTCCCAACAGGAACTAGTTGTACAAACGGAGATACCCACATCAACTATCCCAGCCTCCCAACAGGCTGAGGATATTGAAAGACAGGAGTCCTCTCCACTCCATACTGTGTCCACATTGTCCCCCACTCATATCTCCTCACACCCTGAGTCTGCACGAGGTGTCCACGCTGCTGATATAGACCAATCAGCAGCTCAGCCTCAAACTTCTGCTCCCCATGATACAGCTGTTCTACACCAAACAGCTGCTGAGGGACAAACAACCCAAGCTGATGAACCTCAGGGATCATACCATCCCTCTGGTGAGGCTGCTCCCTTCATGCAAATTCCATCAGCAGGTTTCACCACTTCTGATGTTGAAATGCATATCCCATCTCCCAATGATGAGGTGCCTTTAGACCAAGGCACTGCAGAGGGAACCACCACTGGTCTTCATGAGGGTGTTGAAACACAAGCAGCATCTGAAAGGCCCCAAACATCATCCCCTTCTCCTGGTGATGCAGCTACAGCCGCTGCTGAAGGACCTCTTGATCCCTCCAACCTGGGCCATCTTACTTTTGCCCAGGCTATGGAGCTTCTGTCCAAAGTCCCTCTTCCCTCTCCATCACATCCTCAAACACCAGCCTCATCATCATCTTCTCCATCTACTCACTCAAAACAATCTACCCATACACCTCCATCTCCCAAAGACCTGCCTATGAAGGATCAGCTTTCTTTACTGACCAACAAAGTTGGTTCTTTGGAAAACACCATGCATTCTCTACCCTCCATCATATCAGACTCTATGTCTGCACAGCTTCAGGGTTTCTTTGATTCGTTCAAGGCCTCTTTACCTACCACTCCACAGCCTGATCATTCTCCACAGCTGTTAGCACTCACTTCTCAGCTGCAAAATGTATCCACCTCCCTCTCCTCTATTCTTTCCATTCTGCAGGACTCTGTGTCTTCAATGACAGCTATTTCCCAACAGCTGTCATCACTACTTACTTCTTGCACTTCTACTCTTCCTGCCACTCTGGCTAGCCTGACCACCTTAATTGGCTCCCTATCTAATACTATGTCTTCAAACCTTGGTGATGTGCAAGATTCTCTCGAAGTACATCTATCACAGCTTCAAAGTTTGCTGTTCACAGCATCTGATAGGGAAAACATAGTTAAGCTGACCTCCCTAGCTGATTCTCACTCCTCTTCTCTTCAGACCTGTCTTTCCCAGCTTACTGAGGTGAAGGATAACTTGGCTTATTTAGTGACTAGCCTTGTTGGTCCTAAACCTTCTACTAAACCTGCTGGCAAGCCTGCTGACTTTGTGTCTTCAGGCAGACCAGGTGTTGAAGTCGCTGCCCTCATCTCCTTCAAGGGGGAGAGTCCATTGCCTAGAAGCTAGTCACTAAGGGGGAGAAAACTTCTTCTCCTAAGGAGATACCAGTGTCTGCAACTCACACTGGTCAGCCAGCAGATGTCTTTGAAACAGGTGCAGCTGAAGGTCCCTCTCAAGCTGCTATGCCTACTCAGGCTGTCTCTCCAAACCCTGCTCAGTCTAAGGGGGAGGAAGTCATTCCTGAGGACAGGCCTAGCAGTAAAAGGAGGCACTTAATTGTAACTGAAGAAGAAGAAGAGGAAGAGGAAATTCCTGAGGCTGCTGTCACTACAGCAGCAGGTAAAGGAAAAGAAAAGGCAGCTGATGATCCCATACAGCAAAAACAGGCAGAAATTCAATTTCACAAGGCCAGGGCTAAAGAGATGGGTCTTCCTATGCACAAGTACTTTGAGTTTAGAGAAGAACAGCTTCAAGCTCTGGAGGAATTGAGAAAAGAAGAAGAATCTGCTAAAGCTGCTAAATCCTTTGCACTCCAAGAAGCAAAGAAAATTAAAATGTCTACCTTGGAGGTGCAAAGAAAATAATGGAAGCTGCCAGACAATCAGCAGGGGAGAAAGAGAAGGAAGTAGAGAAAGGTACTCAGGTCTCTGTGACCAAATCAACAGTACCCCATGCAAGAGCTCAATACCACTTTGACAACTTGGCTAAGAAAAAGTTTCATGATGTTGCTGAAAGAAGGCTAGCCAAGGAAGCAATCGTCAAAGCTGTCCCTGTATCAAGGAAAGGCAGTCAGTGGAAGCTTAAAATAACAAGGATGGGTGCAACAGGCCCAGAATTGGAAACTTATGACCACACTGATGTAGCTCAGATGGGATACAGGGAGTGGATTGAGCTGGCAGTTGCCCTGAGTGAATCAAAGTCTGAAACTGCTAAACAGATCAGGGCATATGTCAAGAAGTTCGCCTGATATCTAAGGAAGTTAGTGAAGGTGTCTTTGTGACACATCCAAAAATAAAGGCCAGTAGAACAAGGAAGGATACAGAGATGGAGCTACTCCTTACGCTGATTGAACAGGGCGACCATGCCATTGAAATAAAAGGAGTTGATCATAGTCTGCCTAAAGGAATAGAGTTTGAGGATGGCAAGATTATTGAAGAACCTCAGCTGGGGGCATTTTTTGTAGATCCCCTAACTCAGAAGAAGTGCTTCCAAAGAGCCTCAGAGCTGTACAAAGTTGATCTGAGACAACTTGCCGCCTTCAGATTTGCAGTTTCATTTTGGCAGTCTAGCAAATGGAGAGCAGCCATCTGGGATCAGCTCAGAGGCTTCTATGAAAGAGGAGAGCTCAATGATCCCAAGTTCATGATCATCAGAAGTGAAGTTGAGGAACTTGAGGATACAAGGGAAGAACTGGAAAAGATGGTTCAGGATCCTTCTCCATTGTAATGAAGTCCATCTACCGTCTGGGTAGGTGAAGAATGGAAGCTGTCCATCAGTTGGATAGGCTTACCATTATTTGCTCCCAACAAAAACAGTCCAATGTACATCAGTTGTACTTTATTTACATTTGTTGTAATCTCAGTTTACATTAGTTGTAATATACATTAGTACATTAGTTGTATTTTTGTAAGAACATGTGTTGTTCTAATGTAATCAAGAATCAGTATATATATAAACTGATCTTTTACTTTACTGTAATGTTGTAATTTTATTTCAGCAAATGTACTGTAAAAATATATAGTGATTTTTGATAAGACCAGCTTAGACTGGTTATTGCAAATAGGGGGAGATTGTTAGGCACAAAAAGGCCTCAGTCAAACCTGTTCTACATCTGAGGGGGAGATTTATAATCAAACCTGTTGATGCTTTTGAAGGTTGAATTTAAGGCCTGTTATATGCCTTATTGAAACCTGAAAATGATTTGCAATATCAGTCTAAAGCTGTTCTATATGTTGCATGTGTTGCAACTAAGACAGTTTGTCCAAGCTGCTCTGTCTGCTGAACAGGCTGGACATAAACTGTCTACGCTGCTCTACACTGTTGAGCAGCTTGGGCAATTTTAAAGTGTTCTGTTCTTTGTGAACAGAACCTGTTCTTTGTGAACAGGCAAAACACTTTATGGAATATGTTTCCAAGTCATCACGTATTGTTTTTGACTACAAGATCAGTTTACAAAGTCGAAGACAAAGTGGAAAACAGAACTGCTCAGCCTGCCCACGCTGTTCTATAACATGAAGACAAAAGGTTATTTGAAAAAGGGTGACAGACCTTTTTCTTATATCAAAATACGCCTTTACAAGGAAGAAAGACGCAAAGTTGACATTCCTAAATTAGTTAAAGGCAATGCAACAGTAGACAAAGTGAAAAGACAAAAGTTCTGCACATGTGAAGACAAGTCTGCTTTTCAGAAAAGTGCAGAAAAGGTTATGTTGTCTTTTCAACAAGACTTCTCCTTTTTCATTTCGTCCAATGAAGATGTTTCTCTTAGATCCTCTGAGTGGGTATAAAAGGAAGCTTCTAAGGACAGAAAGAAGTGTGAAAAAAGCTAAGTGCTGAAACCAAGAGTGAACGTGCAAGTGTGATTTTCATGCATGCAAGCCTTCTATGTAAATCAGTATCTGTGTGTCTAAGCTGTTTTACATAAGCTGTTCCCTTAAGTCTTGTAAACACAGTGAGTGCTTCTTAGTGAGTGTATTCATTGTATACTAGCTTGAGTTTGTCTTAGACTAGTGAACATACTGTTGTATCTGTCATCTCAGCTTGAACTATTCCGCATTCAAGCTTGTTTGTAATTAACAAATTGTTGATAATACATACAAACATTGAGAAAATAGTGTGTAGTTTTTAAATAGCTGTATTCACCCCCCCTCTACAGCTTAAAGCTATATGCTTTGGGAACCTCTCGGGACCTACAGGCTATTTGTAAGAGAGTAAGAGCTTTCACTTCATTCATTCTAGCCTTTCTTTCAAGTTCAGTCTTTAGAGGTGTTTTTATGGGCTTGCCCTCAGCATCTAGCTCAGGATCAACTACAGGAGGATATTCAACAGCTTCCCATATGGCATAATCAATAAATTGAAATTGTTATTGAATCCTGAGTTTCCACATCTCTAACTCAGTGGGTTTGAGCATACGCACTTTGAGTCCTTGCCCAGATCCACTACTGCTATTTTCAAATTCCATTGCAAAAAAAATAAAAAATTAAAACAAAATTTTAAAAGAAAGTTTCTGACTTTGAAAGCAAAGAAAAAGTGCCACACTCTGAATATCTGCTAGCTGCGGCAAGTTCGGAAAAAAGTGTCGAATCAGCATCATTACGAACCGCGGATACATCAAAAATCTTTCCCGCGCAAGAGCAGTTATTTGATGAACAAACTCCGCAAAGAACATTTCGGAGAAGCTGAATTTCTTATTATACACCAATGCAATCATCATCGACTGCATCTTTGAAACTATATAATCAAACCCGGCCTTTTTAGGTGCAAAGCACACCATAATGATGTGTGCTAAGTACCTCCATTGGCCTATCAGAACGCTCTTCATATATGAGGCTTTAGCTATATCCAGTCCATACCCAATTCTTAAAAAGGCTGCTTGCCTTACATCCAATATGAAGTCGATCGGCCCAGCTTCCTATTCTACTGTCCCGAGCTGCAAAACTCTACGCAGCATATCCTAAGAAATCCACCATTGGTTGAAACTCTACATTATGAGAATGGGCATACGACACCCTGGAACTTGCCAGGAAATCCACCATTGGTCGAAACGCCTGAGCTTCAGGAAGCTCCCGATCTGGCGACACTACCATATTATGCTTTTGAAAGAAGGCTCTTTCACCCATATCTGCACAATAAACAGTAACATATATTAGAAGTGAAAAACAAAAATGAAACTTGATTAAATCCAAATTTGTTTTATTTTGAACTTATGTAAGTTAAAAATCCAACACATATGAATTTCTACAAGTTTGACGTTAAAATCATGCAAACATTTCGATTTTAATGATAAACTCGAATGACATGTTCGAATTTGACTTGAATTCGAGTTTGCTGACAAGTTCGATTTTACTGACAAATTCAAACAAGATGAACAAAGTCGAATTAGGTCATTTTCATACTCAAATCCAAGATTTAAACCCGATTAGACTTAGAAAATTGTATTCACCAGTCGTAGTAGGTTCTAATTGAGGATATTTGTAACTTATTTGAAGTTTCACCGGTTAAACTTTGTGATTTTGAATCACAAAGTTCAAAACCCTTAAAACCTCAAAATTAATCAATTTTTGCTCAAATTGGGTCCTAAACTACCTAAATCTTGTATAAAAATGATGTTTATACCTAGATTTGATTGTAGAATCGAACACAAAGGAACAAAACTTCGAGGAATAATTGAAAGTTCGAAACGATAAACTCGAAAGGTTAAGTTCGAAATCGCTCAGAGGTAAATTCGAAGGGCTAAACTTGAAGGTAGGTGACAATGAATGCTCACTGTTGACCTATATATACTAACCACCTTCGAACTTGCATTAAATTAGAAATTACTGACAGTTTCGAATGTCAATTCGACTTTGTCTTAAATTCGAATTTAAATGAAAATTTTGAAAATCTTAGAATGAAATTCAACTTTTTCAATATTTTCGTGTAACGGAACAAACTATGCAAAATTTATTTACACTAAGCACAAGATTTTCACGCAATGTTTATTTATTCAACTACAAATGCATCCTCATAAACTTTGACCTTTTTCCTAAATAAAATAAAATAAAATGAAATAAAATAAAATAAAATAAAGTAAAATAAAGTAAAATAAAATAAAGTAAAATTTTGAACAAAATTTAAACTTAACCTAATCTACAATACTTTTAAATTTACATCCTATACTACCAGAATATTTTTGGCGAGAAAGTCTAAGAAAGGTTCAATCAGATAGCGGTGTCAAATACGCACTTTCAGTATCTTACTTTCGCACTTAGAAATTTTTTATTCCTTTGATTGTTTGTCGTGACACATATTACTAGGCGATTGTTGGTATTATTTTTCCTTTAAACATGTTACACTTTGGAATATCCCATGGCCTTTTCATTTATCAAGAAATTTCCTTACGTGACTCATACTTAGACATACTTTTATGATCAAGGCATACACACAATGATTATAACTTTTCGGTATTGCAAATTTTCTTTAAAAGGCAAACGTTGGACACAGTTTTGTATTTACATACAACATAGTGTCTTAGTTTGTCTTAAAGTTTATTTTAAAGATAGCAAGACAGCGGTGACAAGTCTGTACCGACGTACAACAAAGCGACTTATCTTGCTAACTCGAGTCAAACCAGAGGCAACAGGTCTGTACTTACGTACAACAGAGTTACTTGTTTTGACTCTCAATTCAGTATCATGATTTTTCTATTCTTTTCTTTTCTTTAAGATATATCTGATGTTGCTATACATCCCCCAGAAAATTTGCGTACCTCAGTAAGAATCAATGTATGTATGTCTCTAACATAAAAAATAAGACCATTTGGTCATACATCTAAGTTAGTGACACGTCGGACTTTTTGTTGAATATCTTATTAGCCTTGAGACTCCGTTTGTGTATTATGCCTACCAACACATCAAACTAGAAAATGTATATCACTTAGTATTTTAGGTGCATTATGCGTGAAAACTTAACACTTAGAGATTGTATTAATTGTTCTAATTTTCGTCACTTTGAACCTATGTATCTAAGACTTAACTCATTTTCTGATATTGTCCCTTTTTTTTGATCTTTTTATGGTTTTCTCTCTTTTTTTTCTTTATTTTTCATAAATAAGAGAAAGAAAATAAACTAACCTACTAACTTACTATAAAAAGAAATTCTTCTAAGCTACTAAACTTACTATAAAAAGAATGAAATTCTACTACCATAAAAGAAATAAATTCTACTAAGGTCAATTTACTCTGGATTACGCATTCCGTTTAGTTGAACTAACAACTCAAAACGTGACTTATCAAAAGCTTTGGTAAATAAATCAGCATTATTATCTTCCGTTGCCACTTTTACCAGCTTAATTAAATTCTTTTTTCAGCACAATCACGTATAAAGTGGTGTCTTATGTCTATGTGCTTTCTTTTACTGTGTTTAACTATATTATTGGTTATTGCAATAATTGACTGGTTATCTACTCTAATAGGAGTATGAGTATAAGTCAAACCATAATCCCACAATTGTTGTTGTATCCCCAAAACCTGTGAACAGCAACTACCAGCAGCAACATATTCGGCCTCGCACGTTGACACGGCTACCGAAGTCTGTTTCTTGCATTGCCAGGAAACGAGTCTCCCTCCAAGGAACTGACAACCTCCAGTGGTTGACTTGCGA
This sequence comes from Centrapalus pauciflorus, assembly GCA_020465985.1. NCBI lineage: Eukaryota > Viridiplantae > Streptophyta > Magnoliopsida > Asterales > Asteraceae > Centrapalus > Centrapalus pauciflorus. Next base: position 9,126 of record JAANYP010000175.1, read on the forward strand.
TTCAAGCTACAACCTCCATAGTCTAAATCCGTGAATGCCTCCAATTCCAGATTACCATCCGCGTGATACCAAAGTCCTAGCTTCAGTTTCGACTTGAGGTATCTTAGAATCCGCTTCACAGCTTACATGTGCATCTCTTTTGGATTAGCTTGAAACCTAGCACAAATACATGCAACAAACATAATGTCAGGTCTAGAAGCATTTAAATACATGAGTGACCCAATCATGGCCCGATATAACGTCGGATCCACATCGGTATCCCTTTCTGTACCCGGTCCAAGATTGTGATTCACTTGAATCGGCGTGCTGAAGTGAGCTGTCAGCTTGGTTCCTTCCATCCCGAAGCGCTCTAAAATGTCGTAGACATACTTCGTCTGATGAATAAACATGCCCTCCTTCCTCTGTTCGACTTGCAAACCCAGAAAGAAGTTTAACACACCCATCGCACTCATCTCAAACTTAGACTTCATCACCTTTTTAAAGTCTTTGCACATCTTCTCGTCTGATGACCCGAAAATGATATCATCGATGTACACTTGTACCAATATGAAATGTTCACCTTTTATTTTCACAAACAGCGTACTATCTATTCTCCCTCTTTCTAACCCGTTGTCTTAAAGATGATTAGATAGTGTCTCGTACCACGCCCTTGGTGCTTGATGTAGTCCATACAAAGCCTTATCAAACCGATACACTCTGTCTGGATACTTCGGATCTGTAAACCCGGGCGGCTGTTCCGCATACACCAGTTCCTTCACTTTCCCATAAAAAAAAGCACTCTTTACGTCAAGTTGATAAACCTCAAAACCTTTGAAGGAAGCAAAAGCTAGAAACAAACGGGTTGCTTCAAGCCTTGCCACTGGCGTGCACACTTCATTGTAATCGATTCCTTCCTCTTGGTTGAAACCCTTTACCACAAGCCTTGCTTTGTTGCGAGTCACTATACCCCGACCATCTCTCTTGCACTTAAAAAGCCACTTGGTTCCTATTGCAATTTCTCCTCGAGGTAACGAAACTAACTCCCACACTTCAAGTTTCCTAAACTGTGACAGTTCTTCCTGCATCGCTTCAACCCAAGAGTTGTCTTTTAGTGCCATTTGCACATTCTTCTTCTCTACTTGCGAAATTAAACATGAGTAGAGGCAAGAATGAAAGGCTTCAGAGTCATTGATCATTGACAACAACAATGTGTTGTTATTCAAACTGCTTTTAGTCCTCACACCAGCATTAGGATTTCCTATGATACTCTCAACTGGATGATCCTTGTTAATCCTCGATGTTTCTATCTCGTCAACCCTAAGATTATCTCCTAAGTTCAATCCTATGTCACCTGATGGGGGAACGACCTCAGACTCTACATTTTCTTCCTCATGGACACTGTCTTCAGAGTTAGAACTTGTTGTCTGATTTTCGTTTCAGAATAATTTTCTGTTGGAGATCTATCTTCAGTTGTTGTAGGCTCCGAATCTGAAGGAAAGGTCGACCTCAGAAATCTTTGACCCTCAACATTCAGATTTAAGTATGACATGTCCAGTTTGATTATACCTGCATTTCCATCCGAAGGAATGTTAAATGATTCAAACAATTTGTCATAATAAAAAATCCATTCCGGACCAGTTTGGGGTTCGTGTGTATAACTTGTTACATCAATGTTATACACAATCTCTACTGTACCATTAGATTTGTTAAAAACTCATTTGTTTGGTGAGTTCGGCACATAACCTAGGAAATATCATTCGTCAGCCTTTTCACCAAACTTAGGTTGATGTTTTGTTTTCATTAACGTACATGGTACCCCAAATGGTTCGAAGCCAGTTGAATTTGGTGGCCTTTTATTCAAAACTTCATAACAGGTTTTGTTCAATGATTTGACAGTAAGGACCCTGTTTAAAACATGACACGCGGTATTCACTGCCTCCCCCCAAAACATGGTAGGAAGCTTTGAATCCTAGAGCATAGTCCTTGCTGCCTCAATCAAAGTCCTGTTTTTCCGTTCGGCAACCCCATTTTGTTGTGTCTCATATGGTGCACTAAATTGATGCACTATGCCCTTTGATAGGGAATATACACCAATAACCGTGTTTTTAAATTCCGTTCCGTTATCACTCCTGATACGTTTTACCCTCGTTCCGTAAGAGTTTTCCACTTGGTCTAAGAACCCGATTAGCTTGGCAGCTGTCTCGTCCTTTGTACCTAGAAAGAAAACCTAAGAAAAGCGTGAGTAATCATCAGTAATAACCAAACAATACCAACTACCACCTACACTCATTATGTTGATTGGTCCGAACAGGTCCATATGCAACAAATCGAACGAGGCAGCTATTGAGTTCTGAGTCTTGGAATTGTGTGCCTTCTTGTGTTGTTTTCCTTTCTTGCACGGTAGACACTTGTCCTCAAACTAAAAACTCTTCATTGGAACACCTTGCACCAATTCATTTTTCGTAATGTAATTCATTTTTCTCAGGTGCAAGTGTGCCATGCGTCTGTGCCATAAAACTGATTCCGTCTCTGAAGCTTTAGATAGTGGACAAATTGGTCCCATCGAAGATTCCGACTTGTTCATGTCTAGCATGTACATGTCATTCTTCCTTGGAGCCCTCATCAGTATTCACTCTTCAGACACTTTGAATCCCGGCTTCAGCACTAACGCCTCAGTATCAGTAAAAAGTACTGAGTTCTTCTTATCACAGATTTGAGATACACTAATGAGATTGTGAACCAGTTTATCAACGTGATAAACTTGATCCAGTTTGATAGTCCCATTAGTGACCACTCTAATACCGGTGATATTCCCTCCTTTATTGCCAGCGAATGATACAAGTCCCCTATTCCCCCCCTTGAAGTTTGCGAGTAGACTTCATTCCCTGTCATGTGCCTGGAGCAACCACTGTCAATGAACCACTTGTTGTTTGGACCTTTAGTTATCTCCTGCACATGAAAGAAAAGAGGTTAGTTATCACGGGGAACCCAAGCCATAACTTACTTGGTAATACCATTGTCATCCACATACTTGAACTCTTTCAAAGACCCATCTCTCCTTTCAGGTGACTTGGGTTTTTGATTTAGAGCCTGTTGTGGTGCCGAGTGATTTAAGTTCACTCTCGGCCTTTGTGTAGGCATTTGTTGTGGAGCTCTTGAATAGTTTCGATTATAAGGCATTTCCGATTGATATCCCTGAGCCGTACCTGGTGTTTTATGTCTTACAGGAGTGTGTGACCTAACTGGAGTGTAAGCTCTGCTAGGTGTAGTACTCCTATAATTTTGTTGTGGTCCTGACCTAGATTGATTAGAGACTCTATCTGGTGAATTAGTCCTAATCACTTCTTTGGTTTGACCTGACATAGGTATTTGTTTCACAGCAGATTTTGGTGTGGCTTGCACTGTTTTCTCGGTGTTATGAGAACTACTTGTGCTTGCACCACTTGTAGAAGGTTTATGTTGTTCCGACTTTCCAGTTTTAGGTGTAGAGTCTACTTTCCTATGTGGACAACTAGAAGCAACATGTCCCCTTTCATCACACTTAGAGCAAGACATTTTTCCAATCGACTTTTTATGTGTGCCCTTTGACTTAGATGTCTCACTAGTGTCTGGTTCTTTCGTGTCAACTGTAGTGACTGGTTCCTCCTCTTGATCATTAATAACAATTTTGGCTTGTCCTACAGGCTTACCACTAGAGGATGGGACAAATTTGACCTTCTTAATCTTGACATTATTACTAGTCACCTTAGTTTCCTTATCCTTAACAATTTCAGACATAGGTTCAGGTGGTTCCTCTGATTCAACTGGTTCTTCAGTTTTGTCCTGAGGTTGAGGTACGTAGTTATCATTGAAACGCGGAGGACTCTCATGATACCCCAGACCTACAGGTTTCTTAGACTGACGTTGTGCTTCTATGATCTTCCCTAGGTTGAGTGATGAGTTCCTAAACTTTTCAAGTTTACTGTTTACCTCGGCTACCTTAACCTTAGATTTAGCTAGCTCGACTTCTTTGATATTAAGAACTTTGGTCAATGCCTCAACATGTTCATACATCAGTTCTAATCTAACACACTGCTCACTCAGCTTGTCTTTTAGAACTATGACATCTTGTGCGTCTGCCTTAAGCTTATTTCTAAGGTCTTCCTTTATATCTAAGAGGCTAGCGTTGTCTGATTTTAAGGATTCATTCTGAGCAGTTATAGGGTTATGTGATTCTAGAACTAAGTTTAATCTATCGTTAGACGTATCACACAAAGCACATAAATCACGGAAAAAAGAGAGATTCAGAATTACCTTGGCGTGATTAGATTCCACATTGGTCATCTGTGCGGCGAACTCCAGAATTGTCTGATATCATTCTCATTGCTGTCCCCTGTCGTTTCCTCTGCTCCGACGCTTCCAGTCTCTGTTACTTCAGCCATAAAGGCTCTAGCATTCGATTCTGGATGTGTACTCCAGTCATATGTTCCATCGAGCTGTCAGTCAGATGTGAAATTGGTTAACAGACCAGCTATATTTGCCTGACTGCTTGAACTCACGATAGATATCTCCCTTGAGATTGATTCTGGTACTGGTTCTGGTAGTTCTCTTCTTTCGGTCTTTGACACTCTCTAGCGAAGTGTCCTAACCCTTGGCAGTTGTAACACTTAACTTTGGATTTATCAAACCCAATCTTATTGTTACTGACGTTGAGATTTCTGCCCGTCCTCTTGATGAATCTCTTGACTCGCTGAGTCACCATGGGCAGTTGCCATTGCAGATCCATTTCCTCTCGATCATCAAGATCTACCTGATCATAATCCTCATCCCAAAGCGCAGGATCTTTGATTTTCCCGAGAACGCAATTGCCATAGGCGGCCACAAATGAAGCCAACAGATTTTGATGGTCTTCAGTTGATTTTGCGCTCATCGGCATCTTTGAATACCTTTGAGATGTAGATGTAGACTGAGTTAGCTTTTCTTCTGGTCTAGAAAAACCTAAGAAAGCCCGGCTCATTGAGTCTTCTGTTTCAACCGTTGTCGATGTTTCATCCGAAAAGAATGTTGTAGCCGTCTTTACGTCATTTGCCCCTGATGGTTTGGACTTCCCAAAGTACATGTCCGTATCTTGTACTTGTTCATAATCCCTTTCCTTCTTCAGAAATTCAAAGTGATAGGCCCTCAGCGTTCCAATGACATTTTCTAGAGTTAGAGTATAGAACTTGTCTTCATCATGCTTGATCAGGGCCACATACATCTCCCATTTGGCTGGTAAAGCATCCAGAACCTTCACAGTCTTCTCTGTCTCACTATACTCCACATCGTGGTTGTCTAACTCAGTCCAGTAGGTGATAGAATCTAGTAATGGTCTCATCCAGCTTTTCGTTTTTCAAAGCCTTGAAAAGCGTGAACTGCTGCATGAGCATTTCCATTCTATTTTTCCTGACCCTCGGATTACCTTCACACTTTTTCTTCATAGCATCCCACAGCTCTTTTGTTGTTTTTTGATTGAGGAAAGTGTGCAAGATCTCTTGAGGTAGAGCTATTCTAATGATAGCGAATGCCCGGTTCTGGGCCTCATAAAGCTTCTTATCATCATCGCCCTTCATCTTTGAATATGACAAGACTCTTTAACGACCTTCAACCTTTGCCGTAGGTGGAATGTATCCCTCGTCTACACAAATCCACATCCTCTTATCATTAAATCTAGCGAAGTCGGCGAACCTATCCTTCCACCAATAATAATCCACCAATTTCATCAACTTTGTTGGAGAATTTGCTTTTCCGACCTCGTGGTCCATCTCAATAAACCTTTGTAGACTTGTCATTGTTTCAAAGATTTTTGAATCCAAACTTAATTAATTTAATTCGAAATTAATTTAAATTAACACTTTCGAATTTGAGTAAATTCGAATTTAATTAATTTTAAACTTTTTTGGAATTAAAATCGGAATTAAGTTTGAAGTCCAACTAAATTCGAAATATATGACAAACTCGAAGGTATACTAAATTCGAAACTCCTAAATTCGAATCTATTAGAAATTCGAAACTGAGCAAATTCGAAGTGGCCAAACTCGAATCAAACCCTAAGGAACTTCGAAAAGAGCGTATTTTTGGACAAACTCAAAATTTGAGTAAACCCTAATACCCCCTTGATAAACTCGAGCGCCGCAAGTTCGAAAAACGGCTAATAATTCGATTTTTTCAAGGTTTCAGATTAAACAAATATTTTTAATGCTAAAAATATTGATTTCGACAAAAAACTTGAACTATTGCAAATTATTTTCCGATATCTTGATAAACTCGAAATCCTCCAAAAATGTGATTTTGGCCGTCCAAAACGTCAAGAAACCACAGATGTTTCTAGTGAACACGAAGAACACCACGAACACCCAATGGCTCTGATACCACTTGTAAGGTCTGAACTCTACGGATCTATCTTGACGCGACACCTTCCAACGACTGCGGAATCCTCGTTAGTGGCTTGACGGATATATCACGCACACCGATACACGGAGACTACCACGGTGATAGACGAACAACTTAGAACGCCCCGACACGATGATTCTCTCCTCACGAAATTTACAGATTACAATCAAGTTCGAGATCGCCTTCTGCTAATCGTCTGAAAAATTCTGCAAAGGTCTAATAATTAATCAAATTAACCCTTAATTATACTTACAGATTCGAATTTGTCTAGGACAAATTCGAATCTGGCCCAAGGCCTTATTCGAACTTGTCCTCCTAGAAAAATTCGAATCTAGACCTAAAGTCGAACCTCAACATTCAAACTTATGTTTAAACTTATGTTTTATCTTATGTTTGAATTTATCTTTGAGCTTTATGTTTGAACTACTTGTAATACATTACACCAAGTTCAAACATACAAACAACCAATATCAAACATACATAATCCAACATATATCAAACACTTGTTAATATCTAATATCAAGTAAATAGACTTACACAAAATGCTATCTAAACTTAGACTGCTATCGTCACACAGGATGTACAAACATGGAGCAGTAATTGATCCAGATTTTGTTGCTCCAGAAGGAGAAACCTGGGCGGATGAATGTCCAAAACCGCAGCAACTGCAACAACAGCCACCACAACCACAACAACCACAACCGCAACCGCGTAGGAGGCAGAGAGCTCCAGAGAGACAAATTCAGACATCAAGGCCATCAACGGACGCTGCATGCACATCAAGTTCAGCCCCAGCAATTGATCAGACAACGCAAACCCTCGAAGAGATATGGGCTCAAGGGACTGCCTCGGACCTAAACCTCACTGAACAACTGGTTCAGGACGTTTTAGATCCTCTAGGAGAGTTCCATGATCTCTTTACGGAGATTGATGAGTATCAGCCACCAGAGGGTGAGGATATAGACATTGAGGTCCAGGGTCAAGTAGCTGCAGAAAGAGAGACCATGAAGAGTGAGGTAGAGGGTCAAGCAATGACCGCCTCCGATTCTGAGTCTGAATCTGAAGAAGTAGAACGTGGTAATCCGTCTGTTCGAATTAGCAGATATGGATCAAGAATTGTGATTAGTACGAGAGGGACAGGTAGCAGAACTGCTCGAGATTCAGATGATGATGACTCTGATTTCGAAGAAGAAGATCCAACTCCCCTCGTAACTAGGCATAGGGCGAGGCGGCACCGATTTATGTTGGGAGCTTCATCCGCCTCAGCTGCTGAACCTGTAATTCCAGCTGCTCAACCACCCATCACTCCATCACCATCTACATCCATTCCTTCAACATCATCGACATTCACCGACAATCAGCGGTTTACAGAGCTGATGAGCAAGGTGGATTTCCAATCAGTCCAAATTTTCCAGCTATCTACGGCAGAACTTCAAGCTTAGAATGCCAGACTTGATCAGGAGGACGTTGAATTGAAAACAATAGTTGCCGATCAAGCGTCTAATATAAAAACAATGAAGTCCCTCCTGGAGCATTTAATGAAAAATCTTCAAGCTCAGGGGGAGAGTAGCTGAAGAGAGGCGGAAGTATTAAGAAGAGATGATGAAGGCAATGATCCCGATGCTAGAAAAGAAGGTGAGCTAGTAGATCTTTCAACTGCTCAGCGAGCATCAATTCAGGGGGAGCCAAGTCAGTCTAGAATGGAAGGAGTTGAAGGTGAAACCTCAAAGTCTGTTGAGAGCGAAATGATAGAAGCTCTGATGGATATTGAAAAAGAAGAAGTAATATTCGATTTTGAGGATGAGATTGAAGATCTGGAAGAAGGGGAGTTTGTCCCAGAAGATATAGCATAGTGAAAATCTGATGAAGAAGCTGTAGAGGACAAAGACGATGATGTAGACGAAGTAATCATCCCATCACAGCCTATCACAGAACAATATGTGCACAACGATCACAATGTAATTGACATAGATGAGATTAAATTGGCCTCTGTGGACGATTCAGAACTTGAATAAGCTGATAAAGAGCAAAGTAGAGAAGAATTGTTAAATCTTTGGTTCCGAAAGAAAGAACAGAAATCAGAGCCAAAGATGAAGAAGAAGATGAGAATGCCTAATTCTGAAATCCTCTCAGGTGGAATACTTAGCTGGTTCTTCGACAGGGAATTGCAGCTTTTTGTGCCTAAAAGAAGAGACGGGCTACAGTATTTGAAGAGAACCTTGAAGATTTTTAATACATTACCCAAATGCGAAAAGAAAGAGTTTGCCTGGAAAGACCTTGTAAACATTGGACATGGCCCCTATGCTGAAGTGATCGCTAAGATTGTCAGAAGGGAGTGTAGATCTGGAAAGTTTGAAAGACTAAAGCCAATATCAGGCAAGAGAGTCGAGGATGAGTCGAGAATAGATCCTCATTCGAGAAAACGGTGGGCTAGGATGGTGTACAAGCCAGTCCGATGCTTGAAGAAAGTTCTGTTAAAGTCTATGCCACAGGATGTACTTGCAAACATGAAGTGGTGGTACATAGACAACGAAATAGCTGAAGCAGTAATGGAGGATCAAGAAGAGAAGACAATTTTGAGACTATATGATCCGTTCCATGAAGGCTGGAAATCTGAAGGTAGGAAGTTCCAAAAGATAGTTACACTTTGTATTGATCTAGGGTTGTATGCAGGTAGTAGTGTTTATAGTTCTAGTACTTAGACAAAATATAAATAGTTAGAAGCTATCATCAAGGGGGAGTTTGTTAGTGCACCCTGTGTGACGATATTAGTCTAAGTATAGACATTTTTTAAAAGTCAATTTGACTATTATTGCATATTTAACAAGTCTTTGATATATGGTTGATTATATATGTTTGATACTAATTGTTTATATGTTTGAACTTAGTGAAATGTATTGCAATAAGTTCAAACATAAGTTTGAAGCCTAAGATTCGAATTTCTAGAGGACAAGTTCGAAAGGCCTTGGGCTTCTTCGAACTTGTCCTACGCAAATTCAAACTGGGTGTTATAAATAAGGGTTAATTCGAAAAATTATCAGACTTTTGCAGACGTTTATCAGAGCAATTAGCAAAAGGCGATCTCGAACTTGCAAGTTATCAGAGAGTTTTGTTCTTGGAGAGAATCACGTGTCGGGACGTTCCGTTGTTCGTCTATCACAGTGTGTGTCTCCGGTGTTTCGTGTGCGTGGTCTATCCGTCAAGCCGCTAACGAGGATTCTGCACTCGCTGGCAGGTGCCGCGTCAAGATAGGATCCGTAGTCAGACGACCTTACAAATGTGACATGCACACTCTCATTAACTATCCCGGTGCGAGTGTTGTATGAGCGATATGCCTTCGAATTGGAGGTGATCCAATGAAGATCGCTTCATCCGCCTTCTCCTTGAACTCCCGAGGTTGTCCTTGTCATTTAGCACATAGCACCTGCAACAACATACACGTAAGTACTTGACAAAATAAACTTTATTCAAAAATAGTTGGTAAGGAGTTTTATTGAAGCGCTTATGGATTATGGAGCGATTTTGCGTGTAGCAAGATGTTGACACGGCTTTGGCCCACAAGAATGGAGGTAGGTTTGAGTAACTTAGCATTGTGTGAGCGGCTTCCACGAGGATACGGTTACGCCTTTAAACGATTCCATTTTGTTGAGGTTTTCTAGCAGCAGAAAACTGATGATGAATACCTTTGGATCAAAGGAATCTCTCTACTACCGAGTTCTTGAATATCTGTGATGTTGTCAGATCAGATTGATTGTACAGACAGCTGCTGTTGGGTTTCAACACTCTTGATGAAGTCTATGATTTCTTGAGCTGTCTTATCCTTAGATCGAAAGAATTTAACCCAGGTTTATCACGAATAGTCATCAACGACTACCAACACATAAGACTTCCCGTTTGTGCTTTGTGTTCGCATGGGACCACATAAATCCGTATGAAGTAACTCCAACACTCACTTTGATTATGGTTCCGGTTTTGTTTTGTGAGATGATATTTTCATCTTTCCTTTCTCACACGCTCCACACAGATGATCCTTTTCATAACGAAGTTGTGGAAGTCCTTTAACTAGTTGTTTTGAAGCCAGTTTGTTTATACTGTCAAAGTTCAGATGGGATAACCTTTGATGCCATAACCCAGAGTCTTTTGACGAGGCTTTTGATAATAGTCAGATGCTATCTTTAACCATAAGCTTGGCTACGTCTATGGTATAAAGGTTAGAGTTGTGGGAGCCGGTTAAAATCTCTTTTCCATCAATGCTCTTAACACTACAATTCTAGGCCCTAAATGTGACCTCTAGCCCTTTATCACAAAGTTGTCATATGCTAAATAAGTTATGAGATAACCCCTCAACATAGTAAACATCCTTGATGACTATATTATTTAAGACAAAATCTCTTTATCCTTTGATTTGAGCATGATTGTTGTTATCGAACTTTACTGTCCCACAATACTATTCTACAATATTAGACAGTAACTCTCTCCTCCCAGTCATGTGTTTTGAGCAACCCGAATCCATATAGCAGATGGATTTTGCTTGAAAAGAAAATTGAATACAATGAAAATCTATAGGCATTAAACAAATCCATCGAAAATTAACATGCAAACTGTGTTCTGAACCAAGTTGTTCAGAAAACATGAGGAGTTTAGACCGGCTCCTGAGCTGAGTGCACAGAAGCGAAACATGTCCGTTTAAGCACAACCGACAAGCAGAAGAATGGGTCATAGTCTAAGATAACTAGAAGCCATTTCATTGAAGTGCGGGTCTTTATCTGAAGTAACCAAGAACCATCTGTATTAAAATCACACAACTTTGGGTACCCATCTTAGGATGGGTCCTTTTGGGTTAGGTGTTCCAGGTGTATATGGCACGTGCACAGTCTTAGGAACCCATATTGCAGTTTTGTGTGGACCAAATGCACAGCCTTATGAAATCCATTTTTGTTTGGATTTAACAGGCTTTGGAACCTTAGTCGATGAAATCACCATTGGTTTTGGATGATTTGAAACCTGCTTTACATTTGCTTTAGGTTTGGGCCCTGGCAAAGTACAAGTTTTAAGTTTTGTTGTGGCCAATGGTGTAGTATTTTTTGTTTTCTTTTTACAAATTCTTTTAGCAAGATAAGGCACAAATTTATACATTTCTGGAACTTGACATCTAAAACGAGTTGGACATAATTTAAACAAATCCTTAAATGAATATTTTAAGCAACAAACAGAATTCGGTACATCATTACAATCATTGTTTTTATAGATTACATGCATCCTATCTTTAGAAACAAAATCAACTGCCATTATAGCCTTCCTCACAAAGAAACTTGAAAAGTCTTGCATGGATGTTTTTGTCACTCGTCTCACAAGATCTGTAGGAAAAAACGATGAGAGTCAGTATGTATGGAAGACTTAGACTTGGAGAAATTTCCTTGGTGAGTGGGTTTCTTGGAAGACTTAGATTGACTCTGAGTCTTCATTGAAACCTTAGCTTTGGAATTTTTTGAGCACTCACCTTCACAAATGTCAGAATGAACTTCAATCTTGGCTTTACCTTTTTCATATTATGCACCAACTGATAAACTTACAACCAAGAAGTTGACATCCACCTGTTGTGCGTTTCCTGTCTAGCCTGCAGCCTGCAAAATCAGAATCGGAATAACCAATTAGTTCAAGGCTTGAGTCTTTGGGATGCCAAAGACCCAAACCTGGTGTACCCTTTAGGTATCTAAGGATTCTTTTGACAACAACTAGATGTGACTCTTTTGAATCTTCTTGAAACCTAGCACATAAACAGGTAGCAAATATAATATCTTGTCTACTAGAAGTTAAATATAGCAAGCTCAGAACAATGCCTCTGTAAGCTGTTTCAGAAACAGCTTTGCCACAGGCGTCAGCATCCAATTTTACATTGGTTGCCATAAGGGTTTTGATTGGAGAACTTTAATCAAATTTAAATTTTTTTAAAAGATCCAGTCTTTACTTTCTTTTATTGATGAAAATTCCATTTTAGGTTTGTTTAACCTGTAATCCTATAAAAAAAGTAATTTCACCCATCATGCTCATATCATATTTAGATTTCATTAGCAGTGAAAAGTTCTTGCATAATTGTTCATTAGTAGACCCAAATATTATGTCATCTACATAAATTTGAACAAGCATAATATCAGTTTTCACCTTCTTTATGAACAATGTGGTATCCACTTTACCTCTGGAATAACCATTGCTCGTAAGGAACTCAGTAAGACTGCAATACCATGCTCTAGGGGCTTGTTTTAGATCATAGAGAGCTTTGTCCAACTTATAGACAAAACCTGGATGTTGTTCACTTTCAAAACCTGAAGGCTGCTTGACATATACCTCTTCTTGCAACTTAGCATTCAAAAATGCACTCTTCACATCCATTTGAAATACTTCATGCTCTTTTGGGCAGCATGGGCTAGAAATAAATGAATTGCTTCTAACCTGGCCACTGGAGCAAATGTTTCGTCATAATCTATGCATTCTTATTGCCTATAGCATTGAGCAACCAGTCTTGCCTTATTTCTAATAACATGACCTTGCTCATCCATTTGTTTCTGAAAACCCACTTGGTGTTAATTATTGTTTTACCTTTAGGAACAGGGACCAACTTCCATACTTTGTTTCTCTAAAACTGATTGAGTTCTTCTTGCATGGTAGTGATCCAACTGGCATTTTTAAGGGCATCATCTACTTTCTTTGGCTCCATCAGGGACACAAAGCTAGAAAACATACAAAAGTTTCCTAAGTTGTCCCATCTAGTTTTTACCCCTTTATTGATGTGACCAATTATTTGATCATTGGGGTGAGACTTGATACACATAGGATCATGTTTAAATGAAGATTCACCTACATCAGTTTCATTTTCAATAGGACTTGCAGAACAGTATCCAAGATTTTCAGACACATTGATATCCAGAGCCTGTTCACCCATTGAGAATGAATCATTATTGTTGAACACATCAACAGAGGATTCACGGAAATCAACATTGATTGGTTCTGGACATGGTGCATTAACTATGTCAGTACACTTATTCACACAGTGTGTAGCAACATAATCATCATCATGTCCATTGTGGTTAATAGGTTCCACTCTGGGTGAAGTGGAAGCTTTTCAGTCATTTTCCTCAACATTTGAATGCATAAGATCATCAAAGTTGAACTCTCCTAAAACTGATTTAGGAACAGCTTTGGTAGAGGCATTCCTAGACTCCTCAAAGGTGACATTGATAGATTCATCTATCACCTTTCTTTTGTAGTTGAATACTATGAAGGCTTTAGAAACACAGCTGAGTATCCACCAAACACACCTTCATCGGCTTTGGGTTCAAATTTAGCCAGCTGATCCCTCTGATTCAGAATGAAGCAGGGACATCCAAACACATGGAAGTAGCTGATATTTTGCCTTCTCCCTTTGATTAACTCATAAGGAGTCTTGTTGAACCTTTTCACCACTGAGGATCTTTTTTGAGTGAAGCAGTCAGTGTTGACAGCTTCAGGCCAAAAAGATGAAGGAAAACCTGATGCACACAACATGGTTCTAGCAGCTTCAATGAGGGTTCTATTAGGCACAAAAAGGCCTCAGTCTAACCTGTTATACATCCTAGGGGGAGATTATCAATCAAACCTATTTGATGCACTTGAAGGTATAACTTAAGGCCTCTTAATGCCTTTTTGAAGCCTGAAAAGTGATTTGCAATAAAAGTCAAAGCTTCTTACCCTGTTGCATTTGTTGCAACTAAGGAAGATTGTCCAAGCTTTTTTATTCTATTGAATAGGCTGGACATAAACTATCTACGCTGCTCATACCTATTGAGCAGCTTGGACAAATTCTAAGTGTTCTGTTCTCTGTGAAGAGAACCTGTTCTTTTTGAATAGGACAAACACTTTATGAAATATGTTTCCATGTCATCATGTATAGTCTTGCACCATAAGATCAGTTTACAAAGTCAAAGATAAAGTGGAAAATCAGAATCTGCTAACACTGCCCAAGCTGTTCTGATACATTAAGACAAAGTGGATATTTGAAATGGGTGACAGATCATTTCTTATATCAAAATGGCTATACAAGAAGATGAAAGGTTTAAAGTTGACATTCTTCTTTTAGTTAAAGCATTCTACAACAGAGACAAAAAGGAAAAGACAAAGATTCTGCAATATAGAGACATATACTGTTTTCTCAGAACGTGAAGAAAAGTATTTTTGTCTTTCTGGAAAGACACTCCACTATCGCTGCATTCAATGAGGAAGATTCACTGAAATTCTATTTGAGAGCATAAAATGAAGCTTCCAAGGAATGTGAGAAAACCAAGAGTGTGATATTCAGAACGTACAAAAGAATTGTGTTTTCATGCATGCAAAGTCTGCTTGAATAACACAGCTGAGTGTGTCCAAGTTGTTCTTGTTCAAGCGGTCCGTTTGTCAGTCTTGTAATATCAGTGAGTTCATCATTGTGAGTGTATTCATTATAACTAGTCTGAGTGAGTCTTAGATTAGTAGTCTCTATTGTTTCTGTCATCTCAGCTTGTACCACTCCGTAGTTCAGCCTTGTTTGTAATTAACAATTGTTGATAATATGTTGGGAAATAGTTTGTTAGGCACAAAAAGGCCTCAGTCAAACCTGTTCTACATCTGAGGGGGAGATTTTATGATCAAACCTGTTGATGCATTTGAAGGTTGAATTTAAGGCCTGTTATATGCCTTATTGAAACCTGAAAATGATTTGCAATATCAGTCTAAAGCTGTTCTATATGTTGCATGTGTTGCAACTAAGACAGTTTGTCCAAGCTGCTCTGTCTGCTGAACAGGCTGGACATAAACTGTCTACGCTGCTCTACACTGTTGAGCAGCTTGGGCATTTTTAAAGTGTTCTGTTCTTTGTGAACAGAACCTGTTCTTTGTGAACAGGCTAAACACTTTATGGAATATGTTTCCAAGTCATCATGTATTGTTTTTTACTACAAGATCAGTTTACAAAGTCGAAGACAAAGTGGAAAACAGAACTGCTCAGCCTGCCCACGCTGTTCTGTAACATGAAGACAAAAGGTTATCTGAAAAAGGGTGACAGACCTTTTTCTTATATCAAAATAGGCCTTTACAAGGAAGAAAAACGACGCAAAGTGACATTCCTAAATTAGTTAAGGCAATGCAACAGTAGACAAAGTAAAAGATCAAAGTTCTGCACATGTGAAGACAAGTCTGCTTTTCAGCAAAAGTGCAGCAAATGTTATGTTGTCTTTTCAACAAGCCTCTCCTTTTTCAATTCCGTCCAATGAAGATGTTTCTCTTAGATCCTCGAGTGCGTCTAAAAGGAAGCTTCTAAGGAAGAAAGAAGTGTGACGCGCAAGCAAGTGTTGAAACCAAGAGTGAACGTGCAAGTGTGATTTTTCATGCATGCAAGCCTTCTGTGTAAACCAGCATCTGTGGTCTATCTTGTTGTACATAAGCTGTTCCCTTAAAGTCTTGTAAACACAGTGAGTGCTCTTAGTGAGTGTATCATTGAATTCTAGTTGGTTTGTTTAGACTAGTGAAAACTACTGTTGGATCTGTCTCTCAGCTTGAATATTTCCCCATTCAAGCTGTTTGATAATTAACAAATTTTTAAAATCCATAAACATTGGAAAAGAGTGTGTAGTTTTTCCAAATTGCTGTATTCACCCCCTCTACAGCTTATAACTATATACTTTTTTCGGCAAACTCTCGGTTTAGGGACCTACAACTGGTATCAGAGCTACGTTTATCTAGTGTTGTATGTCAGATCATCATCATTCTCCCAGTTCCATGGACAACAGTGTCTGCAAACATTCTTCTTACTATGACAATGGTTCTTTCTGGGCACAGACTCATCCAAAAGATTTAATCATCACAAAACTCTCTGGTTGGAAGTGCAAGATGGAAGCTGCATATTTAGAGGAATCTGGCATGTCAAATGCCAAAGATAGTGATGGGAGGGTCCCTGATGTGCCAAACCTTGTTACTACACATACACTCCAGCGGTTGAAGGAGCTCCCTGCAATCAGACCTTTGAAAGCAAAAGCTCAATGGTCTGATGAAGACAAGAGATTGTGCTCTGGATGCAAAGGCCAGAAAACAACCTGGTCATTGTCCTCCTTGATGATGTGTTCGACGCAGGTTGAGAAAATGAAGACAGAAAGGAGATGTGGATACTTTTGTACCGTCTATGTGACCCACAATCACACGTACAACAGGATTCACACATCTGTGTTAGACAATATGAACTCTTCTTTGCTAAACAAGGAAGCTCTTCAACTGAAACTACACCCGGTTTTACTTGCTTAGTGAATGATCTCAAACTGTTTGGGATCAAGGACAGTTTACCCCTGGGAATGAAATTTCTGGACTTTTACCTGAAGGTGAAGCTACTTTTCAACAATCCTAAGGAACATCAGGTTACTATCAAAGTAGGATCTTCATATGTATGGATCCTTACGAATGATGAACAGATCAAGGCAACAAAAGAGAATGCCTTGGAAATGTCCAAAAGAGTGCAACCTTTGTGGTCGAATGTGAGACAGCCTGTAAAGCAGGTGGATGATGTGTGATTCAAACCTATCAACAGGATGTGAAAGGGGAGGTGTCAGACGAAGAAGATGCGTGAAGATACTTGCTGAACAAGATGATGAAGCAATGAAGCCATGCTTGTCAAAGTTCACAAGAAAAAGGTTTGAACAAACATGCTACAGGAAGCTCAGTGCTGGAAAAAGAAGTGTATTTGACCAAATCCAAAGCGAGGTTGCTTCCAAATGTTTTGGGTGGGCAAAACTGGTCACATAGCTGCTGACTGGTTGCAAAAGCGTGTTGGTCAGTCATCCAAACCCCAGCAACCGACTAACAGGATGATTGCTAAGGTTAAGTACCTTGGTCCATGGCTAGCTAGAATGGAAAACTCAGTGTCCTTCCAATGCCAAAAGGGGACTGTATGGCAGAGACATGTGACTGGGAGGAATCGATTCATGCACTGCATGAAGAAGATAATCACTGTCCTGATTGGCCAAGCACTGATGTCCCTCAACAGCAGCTTCAAACAAGATATGGCTGAACGCTTGAAGCCTCAGCAGCTTAGAGAACTGGAATCCTACTAATGATAGTAGTTAAGAGTAAAAATTTTTGGCGTACCTTTCTGAAGAAAAAGTTAACAATGTTTGATATAGTATGCTTTGTTGTTACTACCAAAGTGCGAACGGTCGTGAGGAACATGATTGCTTTATATCGTGAAAATCTCATGCTTAAAGCTGATCTTAAAACTAAATCCAGTAAACTGGACAGTTTCCATAATGTGGAAACTGAGCTTGATGAGTTAAAACACATCACTCATTTTTAACTGGAAGAAAAGATTTTTTTTCTTTTGAGAACAGATATAAAGCTTGCTAAGCTTGAGCAAAAAAGTTGACTCTGGTGCCAATCTGCACAACAGTCAGTTATGTATAAGTCAACAGATTCCTGGCACAATCCAAGCTATCTGGGGGGATCTTGACACAGGCACTTCCATCATTGAGATCAATAATCTGAAAGAAAAATTATCCACTCTGTGAACTTCAAACAACATTCATTCAAATGTAATGGTAAACTGATGTCTACTCAAATAGGTTTGTCAGGACTGAAACCACTCTTGACAGCTTGTGTGGATTAGTTCACAAAAGAGTGATGTTGGAATTTGTCTCACAAGTCAGCCTGCCTCTATAAGGCTCTCGACTCTAACCCTGGTTCACAAAGCACAAAGGGAAAACATGTGCAAAGAAGTTGTTGGACACTGAAACTAACCTGTGGACAAACGGGTTCGAGTCCCAGCTGATGGTAAAAGCATTTTAATCCTTTTGATGCAAAACACTTGAAAACCAAGGTTTTCAAAAGGTATGCAGTCTGTGTTTAAACAAGATTAGTATCAGGTTGAAAAAAACAAAACTGCTGGGATTTCAATAAGTTTTCAAATCATATGTAGTCAAACGGTTGTAAACAAGAACAAACTTTTTAAAACACCAGACGACAGTGAGTATGCTGATAGGCGCTAAATCACAATCCAGTAGGGGCAAAGATAAGCCATTGCTCCAAATGGAAGATGTGTGAATAAGTTTTCCAACCTGGAGCTGCAAAAGCAAGTCACAGCTCCCCTGTCCTATGATATCTGTCCTCCTAAGAAGAAGACAGTAAGAGCAAGCCACGCAGGCATTGGAACTATCCACTCAACACACTGTTGATTGCAACAAGAAGTATAAAACCTGGCTAAAAATGCTGAAAGAATCAACAAAAAATACCTCAAATGTGTTTGCTGAAAGATCTCTGTCCGAAAATTCTAAAAAGAGAAATGTTCAAATGTGGGAAGAAGACACATTGGCCAAAGGACTGTCCTTGAATCGAGGACCTGAAGGGCCTGTTGACTCTGCTGTTTCCCTGCACAGTAGTCCAGTGCCAAGCAGTTGTGAAAGTCACAGCGTCACTACGGATGGATGTCAAGCCGGATACCATTCAAATTAGGGAAGATAGTGTGGATATTCAAGAGTAAATCACACAAATGTGATGAAGTAGGAGAACTAATCCTCTGATGAGTTCCCTCAAAAATGACTAATATATTCTTTATCACGCCCCAGCAGAAAAACACCTACCCAGGTTTGGTACTTGGACAGTGGCTGCTCAGGAGCCACCATGAGGTTGTAAGAATATGCTGAATTAACTCAGGCCTGAAAAGGGCCCAAAAGTACCTTTGGGGGGGGTGACAATGTATACATGGTTTCCACCGGTGTTATGGAACTCTTAAAGCTGTGTTGGTCTTATGCAGTGTTCAAAAGAGTGACTATGTGGTGGGGGGCGTAACAACATAAACCTGTTAGATTTAGCCATTTTGATGCTGGCTCACACAAAGGTTAACTTTATGAGCAACTGGTTTTACATTTGGATTCACCAGTGCAAGTTGTTGTATTGTGCCTCAACGTAAAGCAAGGTTGTATTGTTGGGATATGCATTCTGAGCTGACCCCACAGACGAAACCTGTTTTCCACAGAACAAATTCTGTATCTAAACTGGCTTATGGCAGAAGACTTCTCACATCTGAACTTCACGACCATCAACAAACTGCTTAGAGAAAGAGTGGTACAGGTTTGCCTTCTATGACTTTTGCTAAGGATTAGCATATGCACAGCTTGTGGAAAGGCAAGCAAGAAAAACATTTTTAAATCCCAAACATAATTTCCTATTGATACTCCACTCTTCTCTAATCCATATGGACTTGTTTGACCTGTTTATGTCCCAAGTCTAGTAGGAAGAAGATATACACTCTTGTACTGGGTTGATGAGATTTCTCCAGGTACACATGGTTGATCTATTTCTAAAGATGCAAGAGGAGAGAGGACTGCTAAGAGCATTTATTGGTATTTGTCAAAAGATGGAAAGATGCTGAACTCTGCCCAAGTAAGCGAGCTTAGGAATGATCATGGTTACTGAAATTCAGAAACAGTACTCTTGGGCAGACTTCTGTGAGAGAAAGGATCAATCACATATCAAAAACTTTTCAGCAGAGAACTGCCTCAAACAAACTGTGATTTAGCTTAACGAGTAGAAACCGAACCCTTTCTCATTGAAAGCTTCATACAGAACCATGCTGTGTGATCAGGTACCTCATCATTTTGGCTGATAGCTGTTAACATGCCTGCTTCACCCCAAACAGATCCTTTAGTGGTGAAAAGGTTCAACACGACTCCCTATGAGCTGCTCAAAGGGAGAAAGCAAATTGTCAGTTATTCCATGTGTTTGGATGTCCTCTGTTCATTCTGAATCAAGGGGACCAGCTGTCAAAGTTTGACTAAGCTGCTGAAGGTGGGTTTGTTGGCCTTACTCGCATCTCTGCAGCCTACAGAGTATACAACAACAAAGGAACGGTGATAGATTGAATCTATCATGTCACTTTGAAGAGTCAAAAATGCCTCACCAAATTGTTCCTGAATCAGTTTCAGGAGAACTACCTTGAGATCTAATGCATTCAATCATGAAGAGGACTCAAAGCTCCACTACCCCCAGTGTGGAACCTGTTAATCATGATGGACCTGATGATGATTATGTCCATACACCCCTGGTGAATAATGTACTGACTTAATTACAACTGCATGTCCAGAACCTATCCTGTGATTCCCAGTTCCTCTGCTGATATGTCAACAGTGGTCAGACATTGTTCACAAGGAACAGGCTCACGACAACAGTGTGTCTGCAAATCTTGCGAGCTGTTCAACAGGACCTGCTGAAGCGTTCAAACTCAGTCAATCATCATTGAAAATGATCCCAAGTGGATAGGTGTACCCCTAATGATTCAACCTAATTGGTGACATCAACAAAGGGCGACAAACACTGTGGGACCGCTTAGGAACTTTGATGTTCTCTAGTTTTGTTTCATCTGATGGAGCCAAAGACGGTTGGATGAAGCCTTACCAGCTGCCCCTTGGCTCATGCCTGCAAGAAGAGCTAACAGTTTGAGCGAACAATGTATTGGAAGTGGTCCTGCTCCTAAGGTAAATACTATAAATGTCACAAAATGGGTTTTCAGGAAAGATGGTTGAGCTAAGGTCATGT